>CM019172.2:35641387-35931957 GCA_009739505.2 Apolygus lucorum
ATTGATAAATCAATTTCTCGCATCAGGAATGAGTTTAAAATACGGGAAAACCGTGTAAAATACTGAAAAATGCCTTAAATTCGAATTCTACCACCCTCGTAGGTATTTTCTAGAGGGGAGTGGTGGGGGTAAATATTGCATAAATAAATCAATTTCTCGCTTCAGGAACGAGTATAAAATTCGGGAAAAACGTGTGAAATACTGAAAAATGCCAAAATTTGAATTCAACCACCCCGGTAGGTATTTTCTTGAGGGGGGTGGTGGGGGTAAATATTGCATTGATAAATCAATTGCTCGCTTCAGGAACGAGTTTAAATGTCGTCAAAACGTGTAAAATACTGGATAATGATGGTAATTTTGAATTCTACCACCCCGGTAGGTATTTTCTAGAGGGGGTGGTGGGGGTAAATATTGCATTGATAAATCAATTTCTCGCTTCAGGAACGAGTTTAAATGTCGTCAAAAACGTGTAAAATACTGGAAAATGATGGTAATTTTGAATTCCACCACCCCGGTAGGTATTTTCTAGAGGGGGTGGTGGGGGTAAATATTGCATTGATTAATCAATTTCTCGCTTCAGGAACGAGTTTAAAACTCGGGAAAAACGTGTGAAATACTGGAAAATGCCATAAATTCGAATTCTACCACCCCGGTAGGTATTTTCTAGAGGGGAGTGGTGGGGGTAAATATTGCACTAATAAATCAATTTCTCGCATCAGGAACGGGTTTAAAATTCGGGAAAAACGTGTAAAATACTGAAAAATGACGTGGATTTGAAATCAACCGTCTTTTTTCACCTTCGATCAATATATTCGATATTTCAATCAAAACGAGGCAAATTAATTCAAATTTCGTTAAATCAGTCCATGGAAACTCCGGAAAATGCCGCGTACAGCGGATGGACGGAATAATTGTTATCAGATTTTTGGATTCTACGTACCTAGAAACGTAAATCAACAAATTTTGAGGGGGAGGTAATCAATTTATTATTTTGGTCGATTCCAATGGTTTATTATTGAGTAAACAGTGAAAAACTATTGTTAATTATTGTTGTGTAAATACGTAGTATATGAAAATCATTTCTGAACGATAAATCACTTGAATGATATTAACAAGAAAAATACATTACACAGTTCGTGAAAGTTCAATGAGGAAATACAATTCAAATTCATGAAGACATGAAAAGGTTGATAAGAAATCTAGTAATAATTTAAATTTAGAATGGACGTCTAAATTAATCAAAGTTGATCTAATTCGGCCACTGATCGACCCATTCACGGAGCCTAATGCCTTTGCGATGGAATTCGAAAGTTGGCGGACCAACGCGATGAGAAACGCTTCAACCACTCCGCCGGTCAACCCCTGTATGAACGGCTTTGGAAAAATATTTAAAAATGAGCGCGAGATAACTGAGGAACTAATACTCGGAAATCAACGGATCAACACGTTAGGAATGTCAGATGGTTCAAAGTGAGTTGATTTAAATCGTATCGATCTCCTTGAACGATCTTCATAAATTTTCCTTCCCCATTGTTGTAGTGACTATTATTGAATCATAGTTATTGATAATATTCTATTTTCCTAAACCAGCTAATGAATATAAACGGACCAATGCTCGAATTTTGGAATTGATTCTCTGATTCCTCGTGGGTGTTGGAATAATCAAAAAATATCGAAATTTTCTTTTACAGAATCGATTTTAAGGATCGATCTTTTTGCCATCCGAACAACACCGTTCTTTCCAACCTCACATCTACCTTTGCTCTCTGACCCTATTATCGTGATTCACCACCCCACAACACCCGTCATCCCAGTGCTTTTTCTCCTCCAAAATATACAGTTAATATTGCAAAATATATACATTGAATTCATGATTCATTTCAATTGAAGACCTTTTCTGCCATAGACTGTCATACCCTGCATGATTATTGATTCAAATAGAGAAATCGCTAATATTTCCACCAGGTGAAAAACTAACCATGGACCGTCATATATAATTCTTGAATTTTGATAAGAGCAAAACAACGAATACTTCCCGCTCACAATAGGTGGAAAATTAATGATGAATTTTTTTAGTTCGGCAAATTTCCTACCATAGACGGTCATATCTTGCTTGATGTTTGATGATTTATTTATTTATTTATTTATTTATTTATTGTCATCTTTACATTGAACAGGAAACATAATACATAATTCGAAATCTTAACATAAGTCTACATCTGAGATGTTGAGTCATCTGAGTGAGAAAAAAGATGAAAAAAAGAAAATACATTTTTATTTTTTTTTTATTTTTACAATGATGACCGTGCTGGATAGTTGAGAAAACTGTGGCCCAGCACGGAGTAGGTTGGTAGTGTACGTTTATACTTGTTTTATTATTATGAATATATTCATTGTTACCCAATACATTTTTATATATTTATATCTTGTTATACAACGTTTTAATAATTTGACAATATGTTATTATAAAGAATTTAAACTTTATACTTTATTTTATGTTTTGTATTTATATTGTTTTATGTTGTGAAATAGTCGAATGGTTTATCCAATATCAGTCTATCTATCTCCTTATTGAATGTTTTCTTATTTTTTGTCAATAAGATTTCCTTTATGATGGTAAATTCTTTATTTATTATTTTCTTTATTTTGATTATTTTATTTATTTATGATAAGAGCGAAATAATGAATACTATCCCCTCCCCCCTCACCATTGGTGGAAAATTACGAAATTTAAGAATTAGGCACATTTCCTACCATACACGGTCATAACTTGCTTGATATTTGATGATTAGAGCGAAATAACGAATACTTCCCCCTCCCCTCCTCGCCATAGGTGGAAAATTACGAAATTTAAGAATTAGGCACATTTCCTACCATACACGGTCATATATTGCTTGATATTTGATGATTAGAGCGAAATAACGAATACTTTCCCCTCCACCCCTCACCATAGGTGGAAAATTACGAAATTTAAGAATTAGGCACATTTCCTACCATAGACGGTCATATCTTGCTTGATATTTGATGATAAGAGCGAAATAACGAATACTTCCCCCTCCACCCATCACCATAGGTGGAAAATTACGAAATTTAAGAATTAGGCACATTTCCTACCATACACGGTCATGTCTTGCTTGATATTTGATGATTAGAGCGAAATAACGACTACTTTCCCCTCCCCTCCTCGCCATAGGTGGAAAATTACGAAATTTAAGAATTAGGCACATTTCCTACCATACACGGTCATAACTTGCTTGATATTTGATGATTAGAGCGAAATAACGAATACTTCCCCCTCCCCTCCTCGCCATAGGTGGAAAATTACGAAATTTAAGAATTAGGCACATTTCCTACCATACACGGTCATATCTTGCTTGATATTTGATTATAAGAGCGTAATAACAAATACTTCCAGCTCCACCCCTCACCATAAGTGGAAAATTACGAAATTTAAGAATTAGGCACATTTCCTACCATACACGGTCATAACTTGCTTGATATTTGATGATTAGAGCGAAATAACGAATACTTCCCCCTCCCCTCCTCGCCATAGGTGGAAAATTACGAAATTTAAGAATTAGGCACATTTCCTACCATACACGGTCATATATTGCTTGATATTTGATGATTAGAGCGAAATAACGAATACTTTCCCCTCCACCCCTCACCATAGGTGGAAAATTACGAAATTTAAGAATTAGGCACATTTCCTACCATAGACGGTCATATCTTGCTTGATATTTGATGATAAGAGCGAAATAACGAATACTTCCCCCTCCACCCATCACCATAGGTGGAAAATTACGAAATTTAAGAATTAGGCACATTTCCTACGATACACGGTCATGTCTTGCTTGATATTTGATGATTAGAGCGAAATAACGACTACTTTCCCCTCCCCTCCTCGCCATAGGTGGAAAATTACGAAATTTAAGAATTAGGCACATTTCCTACCATACACGGTCATAACTTGCTTGATATTTGATGATTAGAGCGAAATAACGAATACTTCCCCCTCCCCTCCTCACCATAGGTGGAAAATTACGAAATTTAAGAATTAGGCACATTTCCTACCATACACGGTCATATATTGCTTGATATTTGATGATTAGAGAGAAATAACGAATACTTTCCCCTCCCCTCCTCGCCAAAGGTGGAAAATAATGAAATTTAAGAATTAGGCACATTTCCTACCATACACGGTCATGTCTTGCTTGATATTTGATGATTAGAGCGAAATAACGAATACTTCCTCCCAGATTTCCTTCTTTACTAGATTTCTTATTCCTTTTCATTTTTTCTTCAACCTTTTCATGTCTTCATGAATTTGAATTGTATTTCCTCATTGAACTTTCACGAACTGTGTAATGTATTTTTCCTGTTAATATCATTCAAGTGATTTATCGTTCAGAAATGATTTTCATATACTAAGTATTTACACAACAATAATTAACAATAGTTTTTTACTGTTTACCCAATAATAAACCATTGGAATCGACCAAAATAATAAACTGATTACCTCCCCCTCAAAATTTGTTGGTTAACGTTTCAAGGTACGTAGAATCCAAAAATCTGATAACAATTATTCCGTCCATCCGCTGTACGCGGCATTTTCCGGAGTTACCATGGACTGATTTAATGAAATTTAAATTAATTTGCCTCGTTTTGATTGATATATCAAATATATTGATCAATGGTGAAAAAAGACGGTTGATTTCAAATCCACGTCATTTTTCAGTATTTTACACGTTTTTCCCGAATTCTATAGTCGTTCCTGAAGCAAGAAATTAATATATCAATGCAACATTTACCCCCACCACTCCCCTCTAGAAAATACCTACCAGGGTGGTAGAATTCGAATTTATGGCATTTTTCAGTATTTTACACGGTTTTCCCGAATTTTAAACTCGTTCCTGAAGCGAGAAATAGATTTATCAATGCAACATTTACCCCCACCACTCCCCTCTACAAAATACCTACCGGGGTGGTAGAATTCGAATTTAAGGCATTTTTTAGTATTTACACGTTTTTCCCGAATTTTAAACTCGTTCCTGAAGCGAGAAATAGATTTATCAATGCAATATTTACCCCCACCACTCCCCTCTAGAAAATACCTACCGGGGGAGTAGAATTCGAATTTAAGGCATTTTTCAGTATTTACACGTTTTTCCCGAATTTTAAACTTGTTCCTGAAGCGAGAAATTGATTTATCAATGCAACATTTACCCCCACCACTCCCCTCTAGAAAATACCTACCGGGGTAGTGGAATTCGAATTTAAGGCATTTTTCAGTATTTACACGTTTTTCCCGAATTTTAAACTTGTTCCTGAAGCGAGAAATTGATTTATCAATGCAACATTTACCCCCACCACTCCCCTCTAGAAAATACCTACCGGGGTAGTAGAAATCGAATTTAAGGCATTTTTCAGTATTTACACGTTTTCCCGAATTTTAAACTCGTTCCTGAAGCGAGAAATAGATTTATCAATGCAATATTTACCCCCACCACTCCTCTCCAGAAAATACCTACCAGGGTGGTAGAATTCGAATTTAAGGCATTTTTGAGTATTTTACACGTTTTTTCCGAATTTTAAACTCGTTCCTGATGCGAGAAATTGATTTATCAATGCAACATTTACCCCCACCACTCCCCTCTAGAAAATACCCACCGGGGTAGTAGAATTCGTATTTAAAGCATTTTTCAGTATTTCACACGTTTTTTCCGAATTTCAAACTCGTTCCTGATGCGAGAAATTGATTTATCAATACAATATTTACCCCCACCACCCCCTCTAGAAAATTCCTACCGGGGTGGTAGAATTCAAAATTACCATCATTTTCCAGTATTTTACACGTTTTTCACGACATTTAAACTCGTTCCTGAAGCGAGAAATTGATTTATCAATGCAATATTTACCCCCACCACTCCCCTCCAGAAAATACCTACCAGGGTGGTAGAATTCGAATTTAAGGCATTTTTGAGTATTTTACACGTTTTTTCCGAATTTTAAACTCGTTCCTGATGCGAGAAATTGATTTATCAATGCAACATTTACCTCCACCACTCCCCTCTAGAAAATACCTACCGGGGTAGTAGAATTCGAATTTAAGGCATTTTTCAGTATTTACACGTTTTTCCCGAATTTTAAACTTGTTCCTGAAGCGAGAAATTGATTTATCAATGCAACATTTACCCCCACCACTCCCCTCTAGAAAATACCTACCGGGGTGGTAGAATTCGAATTTATGGCATTTTTCAGTATTTTACACGGTTTTCCCGAATTTTAAACTCGTTCCTGAAGCGAGAAATAGATTTATCAATGCAATATTTACCCCCCCCACTCCTCTCTAGAAAATACCTACCAGGGTGGTAGAATTCAAATTCAAGGCATTTTTGAGTATTTTACACGTTTTTCCCGAATTTTAAACTCGTTCTTGATGCGAGAAATTGATTTATCAATGCAGTATTTACCCCCACCACTCCCCTCTTGAAAATACCTACCAGGTTGGTAGAATTCAAAATTACCATCATTTTCCAGTATTTTACACGTTTTTCCCGAATTTTAAACTCGTTCCTGATGCGAGAAATTGATTTATCAATACAATATTTACCCCCACCACTCCCCTCTAGAAAATACCCACCGGGGTAGTAGAATTCGTATTTAAAGCATTTTTCAGTATTTCACACGTTTTTTCCGAATTTCAAACTCGTTCCTGATGCGAGAAATTGATTTATCAATACAATATTTACCCCCACCACCCCCTCTAGAAAATTCCTACCGGGGTGGTAGAATTCAAAATTACCATCATTTTCCAGTATTTTACACGTTTTTGACGACATTTAAACTCGTTCCCGAAGCGAGAAATTGATTTATCAATGCAATATTTACCCCCACCACTCCCCTCCAGAAAATACCTACCAGGGTAGTAGACTTCGAATTTAAGGCATTTTTGAGTATTTTACACGTTTTTTCCGAATTTTAAACTCGTTCCTGATGCGAGAAATTGATTTATCAATACAATATTTACCCCCACCACCCCCTCTAGAAAATTCCTACCGGGGTGGTAGAATTCAAAATTACCATCATTTTCCAGTATTTTACACATTTTTGACGACATTTAAACTCGTTCCTGATGCGAGAAATTGATTTATCAATACAAATATTTACCCCCACCACCCCCTCTAGAAAATTCCTACCGGGGTGGTAGAATTCAAAATTACCATCATTTTCCAGTATTTTACACATTTTTGACGACATTTAAACTCGTTCCTGAAGCGAGAAATTGATTTATCAATGCAATATTTACCCCCACCACCCCCTCTAGAAAATACCTACCGGGGTGGTAAAATTCAAATTTAAGGCATTTTTGAGTATTTTACACGTTTTTTCCGAATTTTAAACTCGTTCCTGATGCGAGAAATTGATTTATCAATGCAATATTTACCCCCACCACCCCCCTCCAGAAAATACCTACCGGGGTGGTTGAATTCGAATTTATGGCATTTTTCAGTATTTCACACGTTTTTCCCGAATTTTAAACTCGTTCCTGATGCGAGAAATTGATTTATTAATGCAATATTTACCCCCACCACTCCCATCTAGAAAATACCTACCAGGTTGGTAGAATTCAAAATTACCATCATTTTCCAGTATTTTACAAGTTTTTCCCGAATTTCAAACTCGTTCTTGATGCGAGAAATTGATTTATCAATGCAGTATTTACCCCCACCACTCCCCTCTTGAAAATACCTACCAGGTTGGTAGAATTCAAAATTACCATCATTTTCCAGTATTTTACACGTTTTTCCCAAATTTTAAACTCGTTCTTGATGCGAGAAATTGATTTATCAATGCAATATTTACCCCCACCAACCCCTCTACAAAATACCTACCGGGGTGGTAGAATTCAAAATTACCATCATTTTCCAGTATTTTACACGTTTTTCCCGAATTTTAAACTCGTTCTTGATGCGAGAAATTGATTTATCAATGCAATATTTACCCCCACCAACCCCTCTAGAAAATACCTACCGGGGTGGTAGAATTCAAAATTACCATCATTTTCCAGTATTTTACAAGTTTTTACTGAATTTTAAACTCGTTCTTGATGCGAGAAATTGATTTATCAATGCAGTATTTACCCCCACCACTCCCCTCTTGAAAATACCTACCAGGTTGGTAGAATTCAAAATTACCATCATTTTCCAGTATTTCACAAGTTTTTCCCGAATTTTAAACTCGTTCTTGATGCGAGAAATTGATTTATCAATGCAGTATTTACCCCCACCACTCCCCTCTTGAAAATACCTACCAGGTTGGTAGAATTCAAAATTACCATCATTTTCCAGTATTTTACACGTTTTTCCCGAATTTTAAACTCGTTCCTGATGCGGGAAATTGATTTATTAATGCAATGTTTACCCCCACCACTCCCCTCTTGAAAATACCTACCAGGTTGGTAGAATTCAAAATTACCATCATTTTCCAGAATTTTACACGTTTTTCCCGAATTTTAAACTCGTTCCTGAAGCGAGAAATTGATTTATCAATGCAATATTTACCCCCACCACTCCCCTCTTGAAAATACCTACCAGGGTGGTCGAATTCGAATTTATGGCATTTTTTCAGTATTTCACACGTTTTTCCCGAATTTCAAACTCGTTCCTGAAGCGAGAAATTGATTTATCAATGCAATATTTACCCCCACCACTCCCCTCCAGAAAATACCTACCAGGGTAGTAGAATTCGAATTTAAGGCATTTTAAAGTATTTTACACGTTTTTTCCGAATTTTAAACTCGTTCCTGAAGAGAGAAATAGATTTATCAATGCAACATTTACCCCCACCACTTCCCTCTAGAAAATTCGATGATAAGAGCGAAATAACAAATACTTCCCCCTCCACCCCTCTCCATAGGTGGAAAATTACGAAATTTAATAATTAGGCACATTTTTCTACCATACACGGTCATAGAGGTATGGAAGGGGAACAGCTACTTCCCCATGGCGCAAAAAACCCTCTTAAACATGTACAGTTGAGGAAATTAGGGACAGATATTTGCGACGGTAAAAAGGCGCAAAAAGCCCAAATGTCGCCAAAAACCCCCTTAATTAAACCTATATATATATATATAATATATATATATATATATATATAGATATATATATATATATATATAGATATATATATATATATAGATAGATATATATATATATATAGATATATCTATATATATATCTATCTATCTAGTATATATATCTATATCTATATATATATATATATATATATATATATATATATATATATATATATATATAGGTATGCATCAGCTGTGCGAAGTGCGTCGCTGTATGTGGTTTTATCGAGGTTCGGTCAGGAAATTGATAAATTGATTCCAAGCTTTCGACGGTTTATTCCATCATCCTCAGGGAAAATCTACAGACAAATTTAAGTACTATTTACAAATAATGTTTAAAAAAGGAGAGTTGAATATGGAATTTAAATAAAAAGTGTATGGAAAACATATTAACTATAATAAACTACTATGGCTATTGATTGAAAGTATTAATAAAATTATTAGTAACTTACATTTTGAGCTGGAAAATGGACAGACGTTGACTAGGAGGTCTTCACTAGCACAGGTCTGATTTTCAACTGAGGTGTCAAAACCAAGGATTTCTGTGGGTATGACAAGTGACTAGCGGGAAGGTGGGAAAATTTTCAGTGAAGTCGGTCGGTACCTATGCAGTTTTTGTGGGGATTATTTCTCTTTGTTAATGGACAATGAGTGTAAGCTAACGGGTATGTAGTAGGTAAGGGAGGACGTCTTAAGGGTTGGAATTCGGTGGTCATTTTTCTATTTCTTCATATGAATAAGATTTCCGTAGCATTTGCTGAGGTCTTTGACGTCGGTTCGTTTATTGACAGCTTTTTGATTATTCCGTTCTATGGTTATCATTTCTTTTATTTCACTTTTGAGCCAATTTTGTTCTGTGTCTATTATTTTGGTATCTTCAAATTTGAAAGAGTGTCCAAGGCGGGCATGTGTAGTTAGTGCTGTGGGATCTTGTTTGTTCGGATTTTTCATCATTACGTCAATACTATGTTTGTGGGAATAAATTCGGGTTTTTAGATGGGAAATTGTATGGCCAAAATATGATTTTTTACATTCACAGGGAATTTCATAAATAAGGTGGGATTTCATATCCTTCGGAATGGGATCTTTTATTCGGGAAAATATGTTGTTGATTTGTTTATGTTTTTTATATGCAAATTTTTTGTCGATGTTATCTTTGGTGAGGATTTTGCTCAAATTTTCGGATAAATTGTTGACATAAGGGAGAGAAAAGTACGTGGGTTTTGTTGTAGGTTTGGTGTTTGTTGAGTCTGGTGTCCGGTTGGTTTAAATCAACGTCGATCACTACAAATCAACGGTCGATAACTACACTACTAGCTATATATATATATATATATATATATATATATATATATATATATATATATATATATCTATCAACGGTCGATAACTACACTACTAGCTATATATATATATATATATATATATATATATATATATATATATATATATATATATATATATATATATATATATATATATATATATATATATATATATATATATATATATATATATATATATATATATACTACTGAACAAATTTTCACATGCTTGATATCCTTGTGATATTAGCCAGCTGAAAACAATTCTTTTGTACACTGCTCTAGAATGAACAGATGGGTATTTTATGCTATCATCAAGAAAGGTAAACTGTAAAAAATGTGGCATGAAGTACCTTTTAACCTTGACAGCGGAACATGTACAACAGAACGGGTTTTGGGACGGAACGAATATGCATTGTAGGAGGTATTGTATTCAAATTCGATAGGGTGTTTATGTAGATACAGAAGGGCTGATTTGGCATATATTTGACCTATTGAAAAAACTTTAGCAATAGAAAATAGATCATTAGTAGGGAATCTTTTAGGTTTTTTATAATGATTTTTAGAATTGTCCTCTGCGCTACTCTCAATGAGTTCAGTATCGACGGAAAAGTGCCTCCCCATGATAGCACGCCGAAGCCAAGTAAACTCTGCACCAAAGCCTTGTACAAGATTATTAATGATCTAAGTTTTAAGCTATTTCTGACAGCATAAAAGAGATAGCTCATCCCCATTACTTTTCTGGACAGTAATGAAATTTGAGGTCCCCATTTGAGGTCTTCATCAATAGTCACGCCCAAATATCTCGCCGATGTGACCCTTTCTATAATCGGACAAGAGCACGAGTTAGAGCTATTGAAATTATGGATTTTAATGACATGCTCTGCATCTTCTCTACTACGAGATTTTGAGAAAACAAGGTATTTTGTCTTATTGACATTCAGACTCAAGGTGTTCGCCGACAGCCACCCATTGATCAATCCTATATCATGATTAGCTTTAGCAAACAGCTCGTTCCAATCACTGGCTGTACATAAGATAGCGGTATCGTCAGCGAAGAGATATACTTTCCCTCTCAAGGGTATATCCTCAATCCTATTTATAAAGATGAGAAAGAGGAGCGGACCAAGGGTGCTACCCTGAATCACTCCAAAGTCGACAGATCTGCAGGAACTATCAACTCCATCAACCGACACCATCTGCCCATCATATTACGATTGCCCGAGCCCTCGACTACGAATTCACGATTGCCACCCGAGAGGTCAGGGCTTGAAGGGGCGACCATCAACTGCCTTCCAGAAATGTTACCATTGCCCCCCGCATCGAAATGGAAATTTACTACTGCCTTCCGGAAAAGGAAAATGTTCCCGAAGTACTAAATTTCAACTGTTTGACAGCTGTAGTAAAGTTTATCAGAATAATTTCACGGCTATTATCTCCACAGTCATTATTCGATAGATGACCTTAAAAACCCTTTGAAATGCATACAAGATTGCAATATCATGCATATCTTGCTTTGTTGGTGTACAAAATTGTCGATTTGATAGGTATATGACGACCAAACATTTTGCTTCCGAGTCTACCAAGGTAGCGGAAGATTTGTTTTCACTTTTCAAGGATGAAAAAAAGTTCTCCATGGAGAACATTTTGATTCTGCAGAATCAAATTTCCACTCGCGTTTTACGTTTCAGATCTTCCTGAACAATTTTGGTTCCGTGTCTGTGTGTCTGTCTGTCGGTGTGTCTGTCATGAATTCCTTGTAACGCGCATCCTCGGACTGATAGAATCGACTGCGCATGCGCAAACGTGAATTCCTTGTAACGGCCATAACTTCTACATTTTCCACCCGATTTCAATGAAATTTTCAGGGATGTTACTGAGTAGTGTTTAGATGGTCCCCTATGAAAATCATAGAGAATGGTTCTTCAAAGAGGGATTCATTCATAGAGGGATGATCCCCTGTGAGAATCTCAAATCCTATTCATTGCATCACTAGGCCTCAATAGCTCAGAGGTAGCGCATAGGATTATCCCCCAGGGGTCCCGGGTTCGAATCCTAGCCGAGGCTAAGCATTTTTTTGATCCAATCACATACATCTGCTCACTTACATTTTGCATTCGAATTTGATGAAATTTTCTAGGATTGTCCAGATTAGCGTGTAGATGGTCCCCTATGAGGGTAGTAAAAGGTACTTAGAGATTGGTGTTTTGAGATTAACTACTATGCATCGGATCATCTATATAATCGGGTTATGGATACGAGGAAGCTATGTGCCACACCCACTTGGCAGACGTTTTCATACTTCCATTTATGGTGCTTGTGAGTCCTAATTTACGAATCATCATTTTTACGTCATTTGCACATCAGTCGAAAACAAGGCTAAAGTATGATCCATGTTTCTTGAATTTTAGCGGAGGGTGTAAGCACTAAGCATCCGGGGTTCAGGGGGCTTGCCCCCAGGCGAGGCCCGAAGGACCGAGTTTTCCTTCTTACTCGTACTTATAAGGAACATGCAGAAGGAGAAAATGTCTGCGTAGTCCTTCGGACGGAAAAATGTTTATTCGATTTTTGGATTTTACTTACCTTGAAAGGTAAACCATTAAATTTCGAGGGGAGTTAGAAAATTTGTTTTCTTGCTCAAAAACGCTGCAAATCATTGCCCAAAGGTTTATTATTTTCTGTATAGATCACCCTTCTACTACCTACTAGGGCCTTTTTGAAAATTTCAACCCCAACCACCAACCAAATGGAAATGAAGGCCTCTTTGGTGATTCACACTCGTGATTCTGTTTTATCGAAGGAAAACCCTCAAGTACTCGTAGGGAGCGAAAGGGTTGTCCTGCAGAGCTCCGGGTGGTCTCCAATTATTTTAAAATTCGATACTATCTAAAATTGGTGAATAACGACACCTTTATTTCGAGTTTTCGAGCTAGGGCACTCTTGAAAATTTCAACCCTTAATTTTCACCCCTTAGAAGTGACTGGCATCGACCAAAAGCTTCGCGGCACAACTAGACCCCAAATGGAGCCTACATACCAAATTTGAACCAAATCGGTCCAGGGTTGCTAAGAAAAGTGCCGCGTACGGCGGATGGACGGAAAATTTTTTACCTATTCGATTTTAGGATTCTACGTACCTTGAAACGTCGTAAAAAATCAAATTTTGAGGGGGGTTAAACTTTTTTTTCTTGCTCGATTCCAAAGGCTTGATATTGAAAATAATAAACCAAAATTACCCAGTGTCAAATAATTTCTCTTCCCAGCAAAAAGCAACTATTTGATATAACGGAAAAAACGTCAACATTGGAACGACGTTGTATTGGGTACCAAAAAGAAAAACGCTGCAAATCATTGCTCAAAGGTTTATTATTTTCTGTATAGATCACCTTTCTGTATAGATCACTGGTTCTCCATCAATATCACCTACCACCATCTGTATTCTCCCTTGACCTTCCCTCTCAAATTTCAGCTTCCTGCGTTCAATAGGATTGAAAATGACTTCGGAGCTCACTCAGCTGATCAGTGATCTGAAGAGTGAAGAAGAGCTCCTCGAATGCTGAAGACGTCTGGAAGAGCACTTCCATTCAATAGGATTGAAAATGGCTTCGGAGCTCACTCAGCTGATCAGTGATCTGAGGAGTGAAGAAGATCTCCTCGAATGCTGGAGACGCCTGGAAGAGCACTTCCATTCAATTGGATTGAAAATGGCTTCGGAGCTCACTCAGCTGATCAGTGATCTGAGGAGTGAAGAAGATCTCCTCGAATGCTGGAGACGCCTGGAAGAGCACTTCCATTCAATAGGATTGAAAATGGATTCGGAGCTCACTCAGCTGATCAGTGATCTGAAGAGTGAAGAAGCCTTTGAGCAATGAGCGTTTTTTACCCACCAACAGTTTTTTTACCTACCAACTTTTTTTAACCTACCACACCATACTGGCTTCACACCTTCACAATCAAGTTTATTAGAAAGAACTAATCGCTTCACACTCGATTGGAAAAATAGAAAGCTTCATATGGAAATTTGATTACTGGTTACGCAGAAGGCAAAACTGTAAACAAATCGAAGAAATGAACAGCGATCGCATTTTAGTCCGATAAAACTTGAATGGAGATTAGACCTCTTTTGCGATTCACACTCATGGTTCTGTTTTATCGAAGGAAAACCTTCAAGTACTCGTAGGGACCGAACGGTTTGTCCTACAGAGCTCCGGGTGGTCTCAAAAATTTTTTAAAATTCAATACTATTTAAAATTGGTGAAAAAACGATACCTTTATTTCGAGAGTTTCCAGCTAGGGCTCTTTTGAAAATTTCAACCCTTAATTTTCACCCCTTAGAAGTGACCTACATCAACCAAAAGCTTCGAGGCACAACTAGACCCCAAATGGAGCCCATATACCAAATTTGAACCAAATCGGTCCAGTGTTGCTAAGAAAAGTGCCGCGTACGGCGTACGGCGTACGGCGGACGGACGGAAATTTTTTTATTCGATTTTCGTATTCTACGTACCTTGAAACGTAGAACATCAAATTTTGAGGGGGGGTTAACATTTTTTTTTTCTTGCTCGATTCCAAAGGCTTATTATTGAAAATAATAAACCAAAAATCCAACCATCTCTGTCATTATCACTTCGCAAGTAAGATTTTCTATGCCAAAGAACTTAGTCAGAAAATCAAACCCTGCATTTCTATAGGTCCCTCTCAATCCAATCACTAAAGACTACTGTCCGATCGGCGAAGAGCAACGATCACTGAATTCAAGAAATTTCTCAAAAGCTAGAAGTAGAGTAGCAGCAGTCCAACAGTTTACACTAATAAGAGGTAAACTTTGTTTAAATTTGTTGAACGTAGAATTTTATTCCATAAAAATATTGATTTTAGTTTGTAGAATGTTGAATTTGTTTTGGAAAATGTTCAATTAGGTTTAGAAATGCTACAAACTGATAAGGCACATACGAGACTGTAAATGAACTCTGAAACGCTCGAAAGACTCTTGAAGTCCCTCTTGTGTTGTCAGAGGCATTGGAAGTCTCTCGAGGCACACGAAAAGGAGAACGTCATCTCCAGTCCACGAAGAACATAGTTCAGGGAGCGGCCGCCAGGCCGAGTCACCGTCAAGACTCACAGTCGAATGGAAACGCCACCGGGAGTTCTCTCCACCAGCACTCAAGAACACAGAACAGGATACTGAAGGGTGCAGAACAGAATAGCTGCTCACGAATTGCATCCTGGACATGTTCCTGATACAAGGAGGAAATCGTCACCACAACGATGTGGTGGTAGAGCACCGACTTTTGTGAATGAAATCATTATTTTTGAGACAAACCCCAGTTCCAGCATTTGTACTCATAAGAGTGCTCCGGGAGGCCTCATTCAATCCAAAAAATTGTGATACATTGGAAATCGTAATAAATATCAGAACTTATCACTATCCTGAGACATTATCTTATTTCATATCCCCGCCAGGTCGGGAAATACCTACTCCGTGCCGCCTCCGCCCTCGTAGGAGGCGGAAAAACCCGGTGTTTCAGGAAATACCTACTCCGTGCAACATGACGAAGACATTCTATCCATCCCTTCCAAATGTCATTTTTGAAGGTTTCTGTTGATTCGCCTTATTCTAGTCTCTAATTGCCCCCATTAGTTACGATTTGCTTCATCGGACGTGACAGCCACTGCTGCAGAGCAATAAAATAAAATAAAATAGGACCATGACATGGTCTCTCTAAAATAAAATAGGAGAGACATTGTCTCTCTCCATTATTTTACTTCATTATTATATTACGTTTTGGTTTAATTTTTTTCAATAATGAACCTTTTGAATCGACCAAGAAAAAAAAAGTTAACACCCCCTCAAAATTTGATGGTTTACGTTTCAAGGTACGTAGAATCCAAAAATCGAATAAAAATTTGGCCGTCCGTCCGCCGTACGCGGCACCTTTGCCACTTAGCATTGACCGATTTGGATGGAATTTGGTATGTATGCTCCATTTGGGGTCTAGTTGTGCCCCGAAGATTTTGGTTGATGTAAGTCACTTCTTCAAGGGTTCCAAAATGAATTTTGAAATTTTGAAAACGCCCTAACTCGAAAAATTTTGATATAAAGGTATTGCTTTTCCTTCAATTTAAGATTCTATAGAATTTTTTGAGACCACGCAGGATAGGACGAACCGTTCGCTCCCTACGAGAATTTAAGGGTTTTACGTACGATAAATCAGAAACACGAGTGTGAATCGCAAAAGAGGCCTAATCTCCGTTCAAATTTTAGCTGACCGAAATGCGATCGATGTTTTTCTTCATGTTGGACGATTGGTGGCTTTGCAGAGTGATAAATACAGAAAAATAATAAACCATTGTGTAATAATTTGCAGCGTTTTTCACATATCTACGGTTTTGGTTTTTGCCTGATTTTAGCAGGATTTTCAGCTAGTCTTTCAATAAAAGTACTAAAAAAAGTTTAATCCCTAATTACTCACTACTTGGAACTGACAGGCATTATCTACCCAATTTAGGGGCACAAGTAGACTGTAAATACTGCATTCAATTTACTATGGATGAATCTTCCTTCAAATGACGTACTTACACATTTTTATGGTTAGCATTTTTGAACTCTACTAAGAAGGTAGTAGATATCACTGAGAAAGTAAAAAGAAAACACCGTTTGGCGATTTGGATCTTCTATTTTCCTGATGATTTTTACACAACTATCGATAGATATCGAAGTTTCAAAAATATCGATGTTTTTTGACATTTTCATGTCTTTGCTTTGGCACATAAACTGAAAAATCGTCACGAAAACTAACCAAGTCTTGCTCACGCGACCAATAAATAAAATAGACTCACTGTGTTGCTTAGAGAACAATCAACTGTTTTCTTATTTTGATGCTTGGGTACATGAACTAACAACCTTACTTCACTACCTTGTTGTGTAGTGGTTGACATGAAAATGTCCCAATGTGTTGCAGACTCGTATGCAAGCATTGTTTGGATTGAAAATGTATGTCACGTAAGAGCGTCATAAAATCCCATGATGATGAGAATAATTTATCCACCGGAGTAATACAATTTAGCTGGGTTAGCTAAATTTGCCCCAAAAACCTAAAGTTTTACAGGGAGCCTATTTATGACTGCTCATTGTGAATAACAAACTGAGATCCTTTCTGATCAGGAGGGTGAGCTAAATTCGCTCCTGGTGGACCCAAGAAGCTGATTTCTAAACATGTTGTTTAATCTTTGATGGTTTTTCCCCAGAAATTGATGTTACCTCAATGTTTTCAGTATGCGAGGTTGTGGGCTGGATTGCACTCCTACTGCAGGTCCAACGCCAACATTCAAAACGTCCATATGCTCAAATCCCAAATGCCGTTACAGCAGCCATGGCTACGGCTTGGGAGTAACACTTCGCTAAGCACCAGGGCCGTGAAAGCCAAGGCTGGTTG
This sequence comes from Apolygus lucorum, assembly GCA_009739505.2. Lineage (NCBI taxonomy): Eukaryota > Metazoa > Arthropoda > Insecta > Hemiptera > Miridae > Apolygus > Apolygus lucorum. Next base: position 35,659,287 of record CM019172.2, read on the forward strand.
TTGCTCTGAGGCAGAGCTAAGGGTCATCTCACGAAATAGCACCAATCAAGGATTGTTCATCACTATTTCATCAACATCACAATTGAGAGCTGAAGGTAAAAGGACTGGGAGATAATTCCCGTTTTATGTTGATCAAGTTAGTGTGTTGTTGTTGTGTTGTTTTTGTGTTGGTTTAGTTGTTATCCATGCTTGCTACTCAATTTAACGTTAGCTTTCTTCTCTGCCAACTTTCTTCTCTGTGCGAAGCATGGGGGAGTAGAAAGGAAACGCCATTTTCAGCAAGACCATTTAAATCTTATATTTTCCTAGAGATTTTCACAGAACAATAGCAAACATCATTTCCAGATTCATCAAATCCAAGAGTTTGCTCTCTGTCTGTAGCAGTAGGTTTTGAAAATGATGAACCAAAACGTGTTATTTGTGTTTATTCTTCAGAGTTCAAGCCCAGTTCTAAACGGTAGGTTTATGATCCATTCAAAGTCAGATCGATAACACAGTTTCGGAGTTATGAAGGATCAATCAACCTATAAAATTAGCTTGTCAGTAACGATTTTAATATGCTTGCCATTGTGATCAGCAAGTTCCAGAGATGGTTTGTGTCGATATTATTCGGATACACTCGCTTCTCTCATAGTGATCTACATAAATAGGAAAGGTTCGAGTGATTACACTACTTGTCCTAATGTAATTTCACATATATTAAACTAAATTATTTTATGGTTATTTTAGTCTCAACCCCGAAATGGTCCTTTAGCCTTCCGGCTGGTTTCATTCAATTCAGGGTAAAAAATTAGTCAACTTCTCACGTATTTTCTCATGCAACAGTAGTCCAATCCAAGAGTGGTCTCAATCCAAGGTTTTTATTTCAGCTCCCAGGATGAGACCTAATTTGAGACTTGTTATAGTATTTCGATTATCGACAAGTAATTCGTGATTTGAACTAAACTCACCTCAAAGCCGTCATTCAGACCGACGAGTTCAAGGGCTTCTTCGAGAGAGAAACCAGGATCAGGAAGAAGAGATGAAGGAGGCTCGTCGTCGTCAAGTTCAACGGAGGAATTGCAACTGGGCTCTTCTTTGATGATATATTCACCTGAAGAGATTCAAAAATAATTAGGTCTAACAAAGTTATACAACTGAAAAAATACTTCGACTACGGCAGTTTTGAAGAGAGCAAGTATGGCGAACGGAGGAATCAATATGACTGTACGCGACAATTTAAGGATGAACTAAGGCACTCTTAGAGTGGAATTTTCATCAATTTTTCACCATTAAAACATTATCCAAAAGTCTTTTGAAATGTTGATCCTGATCACCCTGACACAGGCTTTGCAATGCTGCCAACTTATTTCCAGCGAAATTATAATACACGGATTGACCAACTGAAAATGTCGAAATAACTTGCAGTAGATATAAAAATTTTATATCTACATAAATATTTTATACATAACATTTAATGTTATATTAACGTAAAGGAGGGTCTGGTAGTTGCCCAAAGTTGTATTATAAAAACGAATACATCTCAAATTTTAGAGGTTTAAACAAACTCTAACTTCGTATTCACTCATCACCGCTTGGAATCCATCCTTTTTAAAGGAATTTATAACTAGAATTTTCGTAAATTTTTCCTCATTAAAAAATTATTCAAAACACTTGAAAAACGTGAGTTTTTTAGAACTCGATTTTTAAATTTGAACCAATCGATGGGCTGTAGGATTAAGTAGAAAGAACGAAGTTACTACTCAGAGGCTTTTCAATGCTACCAACTTATTTCCAGTGACTGTATAGAGAACTAAAGATAAGCGAAAAGACTTACAGAAGATTGCAAAATAACCTGCAGAAAATATAAAATGTTATATTAACGACGAGGAGAGTCTGGTATTAACCCAAAATTGTATAAAACGTAAGAGGTTTTAGGAGCTTTCAGGATCTCTAACTTCTAATTCCCTCATCACCGCTAGGAACCAGTACAGCTTTAAAGAGATAACTCCCCCTTCCCTGCCTATATAATTGCCTTATTATCTGATAAATTAATTAAAACCCTTTTTCGGTACGAAATGAGGTTTTCTTTGAGGTTGGAAACAAAAATAAAATCAGTAAATAAATAATTACGAATTGAGCCAACGCCGAAACATCGTGGGAGGTGATTTTCATTTACGAATTTATCACATTTCTCTAGGCGATTTACACCATAATTTCATTGGTGGAACTCAGACAATAAGAGAATTTCTTCCTTACAAGTTTCGATATAAACTGTAATTATATTTTTGAAGAAAATCGATTACATGAAGAAAATAACATGAATAAATATTTTAATTTATTGGTCATTTATTGCAAAATGTTATATTTTGTGACAACTGAAGACCCTGAACAACGAGCCAACTCCAAAATATTCGTTTGACTCAACATTCGCCTCAAACTTGTTTGACTTCACCGATTTAGTGGTGACGAGAGATGCTTCCCAGAACTACCTGCTAACTAAAACGAGTGTTGACTTAAAATCAAGTCCCAAATGTTGAGGCTAAAAGCTAAAATTTTCTTTTGACGTTTATTAACTAGTGAAGATATGAAAGTTAGTTCAGAATCATTGACATCAGGAATGATGAACTCAGGAATAACAGAACTTCCAAATTGGGCAAATCAGCATTAAGACTACCAAACATGAAGCTTTACTAAACTCTATGGTGTTACAAAAACAAAATAATAATTTTATTTAAAAAATTATAATTTTTTAATTTAATATAAATTTTTTGTTAACTGTTTTTTTAAAATTATTATAATAAAAATAACTTTTTTCAAGGTAAAAAGAACGGTAAAGAATGGATCGACAGCATTTAGGCTCGGCTAAATAGTGTCATTGGTTTGGTTAAGAAAGCATGTTTAGGTAACAGAGATATTGCTCTAATCATTGAAGGGGGGTCTCCTTGAATGACCAACAATGCTCTGGTCTCTGAAGATTGGGGTTGAAAGAGTTTCTCTTTACAAACAGTAGCGTCGATTGACAGATGGAAGTTTAGAGAAGGTGTACAAATAATTATTATGTCGGATAATTTCTCACATGAGAGAGGTGACAAAAATTACATTAAGCCTACAAAGCTACTAATTGTAGATTAGTTCTTCAATTCCGCTTAATATAGATTTTTTTGTCATAATACGAGTAACAGACGACAAATTTATGGAGCTCTTTATGTAAGTACATCATACAGTTTCAATTTTTTTATATCTATTTATTTAGAGAGCTCCAGGTATCTTCCAGTCGTTTACAGAGAGGCTTTTGGAAACATCCAAGTCGTCAGGAGAAAAGGAAAGGTGATAGAAGACATTGTCATACATGAAAGTATGAGAAATGGTTTCTCTAGAGCACACATTGTGGAAGAAGATTCGGAGAAAAGTATGAAATGGTTCGGAAAAATATGATTAATAACGTATGTGGGGCAGTCCGGCTACCTGAAGGACCATTAGCATCAAGGTAAACAATGCCGAAGACCTCGAATAATCACAAACAATAACAGGAAAAATCTTGCAAAGTCATCCTTTTTTCGGACTCTCCCCCCGAAGGTGTTATTTCAAAAGGGGCTTTTCGAGAGAGAAAAAAAAGGTGAAGTGGGTAAAAGTATGCCGTACCTTTAGGGCTGAGGGATAGGATATCACTGGAGAATCACCACGGAACACTGATACCACGGGTAAGAGACGCACTACGACCGAGAGGCTGCGAAAGACTGAACTTCAGGATCAAGATGGCTGCCGCTGCCTCCACCACCCCACAAAAACCCATTGGTCTCTTCAGCTCCGCTCATCCGGAGCAACGCGGGGTTACTCTCCCCACCACTGGAGTCAAAGGGGATATTTCCCCGCTGTTAATGATAGAATCATTACGTTTTTTTAAGTAATGAAAATATGAACGCAGGTTTCATAATTATTTTGGTGGTTTGAAAAAAAGCTAACCTCAAACCTATCGATGGATACTCACTCTTATGCATATACAGAAGACATGGATGATTTCCATTGAGGGATACTAGTGCATGGATGCTACACTTGATCCAAGTTAAGGTTAATTTGTATAACAACATCCCGAATATAATAATACTCCTTATTGATTGCACGTACCTAACGAATTCATAGTTCATCTTACGAAATAAACAATATTTTAACAATTTTTCATGGTCTGAAGGAATTTGCTGACATGCACAAATGGGAGTATTTCAAACAGTTACAATTTCGCACCTTTTTACATCAAATTAATTTGAAGCCTAGAGACCTCTTGACACGTTCACTGCTTCTATCTCAACAGTTGAGACAGGGACAACTCCTCCCACATGCCTACGTCTCTCGTGTTGAGACAGGCAACTTGCGATAATCGTGCGCTCTGTTTTATCTTGTTGAGAACACAATTAAAACAACAAAAGAAATTGGATAGTGGATTAGTCGGATACATTTGCAATCCATATTATGGATTGCAAATGTATCCGACTAATCCAATTTCTTTTGTTGTTTTATTAAGCTTATTAAGCATGATGGTTTACCTCTACCGTAACTGCTGCGTGACATTTGAACTTTAATCCTCCACTAAAAATTCCATCATTAACATTTTTCTTAATATTTCATACTCAATACAAATGGAAATGCATACCATTTCGAGTCTCTTGAAAATGGTGTATTATTTGATGATCTTCCCCTCAAGCGTATTTCATGATGTTTGAACAAATCATACTCAAGAGTAGAATTGAAAATTTATTGAATTTAAAGGGGTAAAATCAGAAGACTTGCCGGATTGCATACTCTTTTTGTTCCCGCATGAGTCAATCCCAACTCTTGAGACATTTTGTAAACTCCACGAAAAAGATGTTTTTTTAACTTGAGTAGTTAGACCACCCATATTAAAAGTTGTACTTCAAAGGGGAATTGACCTGATTTGGGAGACGCAGTGAACGTGTTTAGACTAGTTTTCAATCCAATTCTAGTCAAACACTACAGTAATGGAAAAAAAGAGATCACAATTCGAGAAAATGTGGGAACATCCCCAAGGGAAGAAGCTTTAGTATGTCAGTATGGATGTTATAAAAGGCTCATTTTAAACTAAAATAGAGAAGGTTACTAAACACGAGGATTCGTGGTCAGTTATGTACAGGGTTACCAATGCTACAAAAATATCAGTAGATCTTTGGATCAGCCTTTTTTTCTTGAACTTAGTCAACAAATCGAACATTTCTGGTCTTTTTTTCAGTAAATCCGTGGTGTGCATTGATGGTTTACCATTCACTTAATTGACTGAATCCTACCTTATTTTGGATCATCTGCATACCAATGGGTTATTTCAGTCAGGTTAAAAAAAAATTCCAAGGAGTACGCCTGAGGAATAACGGTAATTGGGTCTGTTTGTCGAGAAAATGTTTAGAAGAATTAGGGAAGCTAGTAAAAGTTGAAGATTTGAACGATGGCAGCAGGGTGTGACGTAGCAAGTTGTGTGACGTATCAAGTTGCTCGCCTTGAAAAACACCATGTTTGAAAAAAGTATCCATGCGCAGAGAAGAGATAAAACCCTTTCCTGAGGATAACCTAGGTTACCTACCTGACCATCTCTTGGATACTACAAACACACGCCCACAGTGAAAGTGTGTGCATTCAGGGAGGCCAGGCCGGCCTCCTTGAATGATCACACGTTTGAATAAAAAGGCCTTTTATTCAAACGTGTGATCTCTTCAATTAATTTGTCTACCACATGTTATGGTAACATTGGGCTAAAAGTTGAAGTAAAGGTTTTCAATGGTGCTGAATCCAAATTTGAGGTCAAAACCTGAATTTCTGACCCACCAAAATACCTCATTTCCATGTGCTTGGCAACCCTGGTTGCGTCACAGATGTTGCAGGCTATTCAACCATCTCGATTTCTACCAGCTTCCTCGATTTTCTATCATCGTTTTCTCGATGAAACGATAATAAATATCCCTAGTAAGAGGTGTGCTTTTTGAAATAAAAAGTATTAATCGTAAATTACTGGAATATTTTGTACAGAATGTACATGGCTGGAGGGTCCTCAGTGTCTACCTGTGATGAGCAACTGAACTGTACATTCTACGCCGCTTTCACCAATAAAACAAAAACAATTATGATTATGATTTTTCCTTATCATGCGTATCAAACCAGTACATAAGTCATATCCGTACAAGTGTTGTTTTCAAAAATTTCATAAACTCGAGTAGAGGATGCCTTCTCTATTTAAGGGGTCTCAGCCTGTCACCATTCGTTCCTCTTTCCGGGACAGGATTTCTCTCAAAAACCGGCCTTTAAAGTTTAAAAATTGTACCTAAATTTGGAATTTTCAAGGATTTTTGAAATTCATTAGTGCAGCAGTCTAGGGAACTAGGGAATTGAAAAACTAAAAGATTACCGCTGGAATCATCCATATCAAACAATAATGTGGGGGGGGCTGAATTTTTCTAATATTTGTAAACGAAAGTAGACCTGATCCTGAGAATTTTGGAACCAGCCATTCTCTTTTTGGATGAGTAGATCTTTTTCTATCAGTTTTCAAAGTTTCAAATGTTTATGACGTCACGCGCCCCTCCCGCCTGGGTGAGACTCCCCAACCCACTGTGACGTCATAAACATTTGAAACTTTGAAAAATCATAGAAAAATGCCTTCTCACGCTAGAAGGTCGCGGTTGGTGTCAAAATTCTCAGACTGACGTCTAGTTTAGATTAAATATAACAATAAACAGTTTTTCCGACCCATGCACACACCCCATTGCCGGCAAAATGTGAGAAAAACCATTTCTTCGGTCAGGGTTTTCCCAAATTTTTCCGTCAATTATAGTTCGATTTCGATGGTTCCAGCGGCAATCTTTCACTTTTTCAATTCCCTAAGTAGACGCACTAATGAATTTCGAAAATCCTTAAAAACTTCAACTTTAGGTACAACTTTTAAACTTTGAGCACCGGTTCTTGAGAGAAATACTAACCCGGAACGAGGAAAACGGCGACCGACTGAGACCTCCTTAAGGTATAACAAAAGACATCAGTACTCAAAATTGTTCAACATTAATTTTTCCGAATCTTTTGGTCACTGAATTTTTTACAGAATATTATAACAATATTTCTTAACTGAGAGGTATTAAACGTACAGCAATTAAAGATAAAGTTTCTTGAAGATAATCATTCATTATAATTACTCGAATAACATAGTTACGTCTAATAATAGTTAGCAAATATTCACAAAGTCCAGCCAATCAGTTGAGTAGTAGGTAGAAATATAATTCCCCATGTAATACGAGAAATTCATGGTAGTAATAAACGCATGTTTTACAGGTTGTAATTAACCAAGAATATAATATTATATAAATGTAATTAAAACATTGTTACAAATTTCATCGTATTATTCGTTCGGATGATGAACAAAGCCTTCAAGCTTCATTACGATGAAAATAAGGGGAAAGTGCTTCAATATGGAGCAGAGCCTAATATGACCACGTAACATCAATCATATACAAGGAACAAGGTCATTTTAGAGTGGATCGGTTATATCTAGGTTTCTATTGCATTACATAGTACTGTTTATCTATCAATATTGCTCACACCGACAGAGGGAGCGCTTTGCTATTTTCAAGGTTGTTTTATTTATAACTACTACTGTTGAAGCCAATGTAATATTATGGTCACCTGGTTTAGACTCGACCTCTAACTCCTTAACTCTATGGGCAGGTTTAACAACGTGGATTACCTAGAGTTAATCTTCGACAGGGGCCTTCAGGTGATTTAACTCTCTAATCCGTTGATTACCTTCGAATCGAGAGTCGTCGCATATTGAAAACGCATATCCGCGGTTTAATTTCAATCCTGGCTCCGTTAATGCACGTTGGTAAAACTTGCCCAGCCTCTAATATTCAGTAGAAAGTATTTCCCTACGCAGTTATTCTAAGGCCACAACATAAAATTTCAAAGTTGAAAAATTGCCAATAATGAACCTTGGGATTCGAGCAAAAAACAAAATGGAACCCCTCAAAATTTGAAGGATCACGTTTCAGGGTATGTAGAATACAAAAATCGAATATAAATTGTCTGCCGGACAATTTTGAATTAATCTTGGATATCGTCTTCATTTGTGCCCCAAATCTTTGGGATATTGTCAGTCACTCCTAACAGGTATAAAGTAGGGAGAAAATATTTTCAAAATGCCCTAGCTTGGAAACTTTCGACAAACAGGTATTGTTATTTCATTCATTTAAAATGGTGAATATTTTAATCATTTGTGGAATCGACGCAGAACTAAGTGAGACCAACCGTTCGCTTCCCAAGAGTTAAATAATCAACTATTTAAATAGTTAATAAATTATTACTGACTTTTTTCACCAATTTAGAGTAGTGTTCAAATTTTTGAAAGAATGAGACCACCCAGAGTTTTGAACGATGTATCAGGACTAAATGAGAGTTGATTGTGAAATTAATTCTGATTACACGTGACCTGCTCCCTGACTCGCCAAGGTCATACCTGAGCCAAAAATACAATCATTGTCGTTTCTTCGAATACAATTTCAAGCCACTCAGTTGTGCTTCCTCGGCACTGAAAACAAAATTTCGAAATGAAGGCGCCCACAAATAATCAAGAAGTTTTGCTGGAAGTTACTTTTTATCAAAAGTTAGGTACAATTGACGGCAAAAGCTGAGTTTTTTGCACACGGGTGATTTTCGTGCACAAATAATAAACCGTTGTGTAATAATTTGCAACGTTTATGGTTCTCTGATTCGCCCTACTTTCCCTAATATGGCGAAGAGTCTACTTCAGATCACAAAGCTTCCACAAACTGTTAGCTCTTAATTAACTCCGCATAAAGAAAAAGCTTTGGCGACGCGACGATCATCCTCTTTTTTCAATGATTCATTGAGGGTTTTTGGTCAATTTCTGAGCATGATGTGCACAATTGCTCCAAAACGAGGTACTTTTTTCAACAACAGGAAATCACGCCGGATGATCGCTTTGGAGAAGGAAGTTTTTTTGTTTGATTAACTCAGAAGAGTCGGGAAAGAGAACCGCTATTTTGCCTCAGCATCTGAAGTTCTTTATTGTACAATCAAACGACAGATTCCGTCTGATCCGAGGGAAGTCAATTTTTTCACAAATCTATCAGAAAAATTCATTTTTCAAAAATAGGTTTCAAGTTTACAGTTCAAGTGTTCAAACCAAAGCTGAATTTAACAATTATAATGTTATATCAGTGGTTTTCCCGTGTCGTTATTGATCGATTATTGAGCATAACTAAGTAATGGGGTATTTCGGTCAATTTTTTTAATTTTATTTTTCAAAAGAGTATGGCTCTGGAATAACGGTAATCGGGTCTGTTCGTCGAGAAAATGTTTTTAAAAAATCAGAGAAGCTAAGGAAAGTTGAAGATTTGAATGGTGTGACGTAGCTAGCCAACCGTGACGTAGCTAGCCAACTGTATTTGAAAAAAGTATCCATGCACAGAAACCCTTGGAAGACCTCTTGGATACTACAAAATAGTACTCACACACGCGCGCGGCGTAGCCCGCGGCGTAGTCCTTGCCTAGTGTGTGTGCATTTATAGCGGCCCGCCTTTTTCAAACGTGTGATCTCTTTAATTAATTTTTCTACCACATGTTATAGTATCATTGGGCTTAAAGTTGTAGTATATAGGTTTTCAAGGGTGCTGAATCCAAATTTGAGGTCAAAAACCTGAATTTCCGACCCACCGAAATACCCCATTGCGATAAAGCAGTGATAACCGCGAAAACACGCTGATAAGGGAACGTGGCTTAAACGGAAGAAAAGTAAACCATCAAGGCTTGAAACTCTTTTCCAATGGCAACCCCGGGTAGTGGGAGGAACTTCGGCCATCATTGAGTCTTTCAGCCCAGGAGTTTCCTTTCAAAGTGTTCAGTTTCTTAGCTACCATGAAAATGAACCAGTCAATTGGTCTTGAATGTAATTTGACATCTAAGTACCTACCTTGAGTTTAGAGCCTCTAAATTGACCAAGCAGAAGGTTTTCAAGGTGTCGACTGCAAAGACTGTGATTTCAGAGAAAAGTAAAGTAAAGAAAAAAAGATTTTAAGTTGGATTTTCGTCCGACTGCTATTCCTGGCGTCGCGGACGTCATCAGCTGTCTTCCAAAGGGAAGATCGGAATTTGTTCTGATGATTTCGCTCATAGCTTCCCCATTGCTTCACGTCGCTGGGTTGTGACGAGGGGGGGCGATGAGAGCCCCGGACGCACAAAAACGCACGCTGCCGACGATGAGACTTGAACCCACGACCCCCGCAGAAGTAGGTCCAAAGTCCACCGCCAAACAACGCTTGCCCCAGCGACCGTGGCTACACCGGACCCCGTGATTTTAGAGAATCTCAGCGAATTTTCGACTAAATTTCATAACTTATAAATGCTAAATTATAAGATGTTAATACGTTTAGTTTGGCCGATTACAAGTATTTGTGAACAAACAAACAAAGGTCTTTGTTCAACAAAGACCTACATATCCTAAATGCAGTCTACATAAGTAAACCTGATCAGATCACTGGTAGGTATGATATTAGAGAAGATATCGAGAAGATAGCAGATAAGATAGCAGAGATAAGATAGCAGATAAGATAGCAGAGATAAGATAGCAGAGAAGATAGCATATCGAGTCTACGACATCACGCGAAAACCATCCATACACAGAATTCCCATTCTGCTCAACAGTAAGTACATCACATAATAATTTACATGAAATTGTTGAGAATTTGAGACATTTTAAAAATTATATTATTAACATACAGACGGATGTAGGTGTAAATATAAACAGTTCAGAAACGTGCGTAACATGAAGGCAAATAACAGGATATTGGTCCGAATGCAGAAATTGAACGGATTATACAGGTTATCAATACATGTATAGGAACGAGTAAATGACACAAAGGTTCAATACCAACTAATGAATCGATTCTGAATTAAAATACTTTATCATTTAAGCAGGCAATTATCGATAGGTACTTAGAAGCACAAGAGCTATGTGCCATCTTCCACATTCTTTGATTATTATTTTTTTTTAAATTTCAGAAAAGTCAAATTCAAGAAAACTATTATTGACCTTCTTGACGGTTATAACTTGAAAATTTCTTGAAGAAATGAAAGAGTTAAGAGTAATAAGCCATTATTTTAGGAATTGTGCTCTGGTGAAAACTTCCGTTTTTGTGCTTTAAGGTATCGTTATGTTTTATTTTACTTTACATACCATCGAAGTTACAGTTAGATACGTACTGGAAATAATCAACCAGAATTATATTCAATTATCGTTTAAAATTACGGAATTGTTCATAATATAAGCATAAAATGATGAAGCAGATCAAGTTCAGTTCCATCGACAGAGGGATCTTTGTGATCAATGTATCTTAACACAAATATCAGACCCTACAACAATAACGAGCCAATTAAAAAATTGTCGTTTTCGAGTTAACATTTATTTAAAACCCGTATGAGCTCGCCCGATCTAGTGGTGAGAAGAGGAACTACTTCATAAACGACTAATTTGGAGTTGGCTCGCTGTTGCTGCAGGGTCTTCAATTGAAGCATTTCCGAGACAAATTCAGAATTTGACGAAAAAATCAAAATTTCTTCATTCATTTAATTACCTATTTACAATTATTCATATAGAAAGACAAAGGGCAGAGAAGACGTTTGTACAAATATACACAATATAAATAAGATTAAATGAGTATAAGTAATCTTTTTCACTCTAAAGTTCCAATTTCAAATATTAGTCATACATTTCGTCAATAACCTTCAAGCCATTTAAAAAAAAATCATCAAAAAAATAACTTCTCCAAACATTCACATTTTTGAGGAATATTTTTTAACAATTTAGTAAATTATCTTATAAATTTGGTTTAGAGCTTTAACGTGCTGGATTTGATTTGAGGGTGAGAAATTTCGTGAATGTATTCTCAAAACCGTATGGAGTGGAAGGGGGAGTGTTCAAAGTAATTTCTTTTCCATTCTTTGCCACCGAACGATTTTTGTCCATCGATTTTGAAAATTGTCTAAGAGTTCTTTCATGAGGTGAACCCGACGTCAAAGTTGTGTTTTCTTGAAGATTTATGACCGATTTCATCATACATGGGATTTTCCTGAAGAGGGACAACGCGAAAATGAGAGTAGCACGACCTCTTTCCCCAAACAGGACCGATCTATGCCAATGCCATAGGATTCACCGCAATTAGGCCCAAGGATCCAGGATGTATGGTTCTCTTCCCCCTGGAAAATCGGCAACCTCTCTTCCCTGGCAGTTCGACTCTCAGATAAATGAAAAGTTGCAGAGATACAAAGGTTCGATATAACTAATGAAAATCGTATTTCCAAGGAATTGCAGCACGGACTCCTTCGAAGTTGCCAACGCTTGATTTTTATAACCTCAATTTCGTCATTTTGACTCATCAAACTTGCAAAACAATCTAGTTACCTTTAACGATAAATGCAACGATTATAGTAGCGAAATCTGCCACCTCGGGCAGCACCGAAATCGGGATTGGTTCACTTCTGGTTTGGCAAGTTATTCATACCAATCATGAGAACAGACTTTTTCTCAAGAGTAAGGTTTTGAGAAATTGGTTCAGGCTGTGAAGAAATTCAACATAATCCTTGAGTGTATGAAACAATAGAATAAATTATTAGTGCCTGAAAAATTCATTAATGTACAACACAAATTTTGAAGGAGGTTGGGGACTCGCCCTTTCATTTTACGGTTGCTTGGAATTGGTTTTCATGCTGCGCTTATTTCGCAAAGATGCAAGAATTTCCATAATGGTTGATAGGCTGTCTGATCAATAGAGGCTAACCTGGGATTGTCTAGGCAATAAGCTGACATTGCTCTAGGTCAGATGTTACGAGAAAGTTAACGGCAATGAAGAAGACCTTGGCCACAGGGATAGGAGTCCCATTCTTTCGGCCCAGATGAGCTTCATTATTTCACATGCCCAAAAATAATCAAAAGCAGAGTCAAGCAGCTGATCTCCAGTTCCGAAAGCTATGCTTTTGGGAGGAAGGACCATCGCAAAGGTGTCTCACTGGCAAGGCCATGACTGTTGAATTTTCCGAATCTTTCGCAGCAAAACACATACTCGTACTCTGCAAGTGCCCCGGAGAAGCATCTATTAGATTCCGACATTTAAATTCGTGAAAAAAGAGGTCTTAAAGCATTGAATTGTAAACCCTTTTATCTCTAAGGGAACCCTCGGAAGGGAGCAAGGTAAGAGTTTAATAGAGAAACTCCTACTTAAGGACTTCTGATAATTGATTAAGGTAATTGCGGATCAACACTTACCTGTTACAGGTAAAGCTACAGTAGCTGTCTTGTGCGTTTTCTCTGGAGTAGTACTGCCACCACCTACTTAGAAAGTAGAACTTAATCAGGAGACTAAGTGAAATAAAATGCTCGAAATAAATGAAGTTAAGAGCAAGTGAATTTACTTTAACTTGTATATTGCAAAAATAAAGTGAAGTTAATATGAGCAAACTGTGAGTGAAGTTATTTGTGTTGTAAGTATACCTGGTCAGCGGGAGAAGCCAAAAGAACTATATAAGTACTTCCGTACTTGAAACGTATTACAAGAAAATATATGTGTCACAAAATAGAATGGCAACTCTCCTACCTATGTAGTCGACTTGGAAAAGGAACTATCTCTCAACTAGGTAAGTATTCGTGATGGTCCTACTTAGAAAGTAGGTGGTGGCAGTACTACTCCAAAGAAGACGCACAAGACAGCTACAAGTAAGTGTTGATCCGCACTTAACTTAATCAATTATCAGAAGACCTTAAGTAGGAGTTTCTCTATTAAACTCTTAGCTTGCTCCCTTCCGAGGGTTCCCTTAGAGATAAAAGGGGTTACAGAATCCCTATTCGATCAAAAGATCATTGTCACAATAGTATAAAAATGTGGCACTACTGATTTTCTCTATGATTGAGGAATTTCAAGATACTTAGTATATCTAATATAATCGAGGAGTTCTTCCCCTCTGCGTACGTGCATTGTGTTCGACAAGGGGGCGGCACTTGTTTCTTCAAGTCCCAGAGGAAATCTCTTTCCGAGGCGAACGGACAATCTCTCTTTGAAAATGAAAGAAAAAAACGGACCGTGGAAGTCCCATGAGGGACAAGCTTCGAAAAGCAACAGAAGAGAGCAGAGTATCGTACCTTGACGCACACCTAATGGTCTGTCACGGGCCCCACGGATCGGCCTATGATTGATTCAGAGCCGTGAGAGGTACCTGGGGTGTACTAAAGCCCCTACACCTTCCAGATAAGAATTTTCGATTACGTTTCTTCCCGCCATTGATTGATGGAAATATGATAAATAGTATGTTGCGCCGGTATCACGAGGATTGATGTATCCCAGCACCCTCGTCTGGAACAACATTGTCCGCGGAGTTGTGATGTTCAGGTTTCCGACTTGACTGTATTTGTATCGGCCGATCACAAGTCCGATATTTTTCCGTACTTTACACGTAACAAAGAAATACATCAGAAAATACTCATTCAGCCTAGAGATCTAATGTAGATAACGACCGACATACAAGATCAACGAAATATCTGACAAGTTGAGTGGGTAGTAAAGCTCCCTCATACAAATTGAAAGTAATATCAAAGGAGTAAGAGCTCCTTACACCTGAGTTGGAAATACTCGTCATCAATTTCTAATTCAGAAACACAAAATTACAGAGTTTTTTTCTCCACTGTGGTGCCTAGAAATGTAGCAATGGGCTTATTTGAGATCCGCAGAATCTCTAATAGTTCCTCAGAAGTGAAATACTGACCCACAATGAACCATCAAAAAACTCAATCCACAACACGACATTCAAAGGATTTTTGGAATACCATTTCCTGGTATCTGAACGCATCGGAAATATTTCTAAAACACTTTCAATATTGCAAGATTGGGAAAACGAAGGCGTCGGAAAAACAGAAGGTTGGCGAGGCATTGATAGATGGCAACTCTTGAATCAGTGATATGAGAATATGGACGGGAATCGCCAGTGATGAAGAGTGGTTTCGATCAGCCGAAGATAGAGATGGTTTTGGATCGGCGAATAGGGTGTGCGCCTGGGTAGGAAAAACTGTTTATTGTTATTTTTAATCCAAGGTAGACCTCATTCTAGAATTTTGGTACCAATCGCGACCTTCTAGCGTTTGTAAATCTTTTCCTATGAATTTTTAAAGTTTTGACCGTTTATGACGTCACAGTGGGCTGGGGGGTCCCGCCCAGGCGAGAGGGGCGCGTGACGTCATAAACGGTCGGAACTTTAAAAATTCATAGAAACAGATCTACTCACGCTAGAAGGCCACGGTAAGGTGCCAAAATTCTCAGGATGTAGTCTACTTTCGATTAAAAATCTTAAAAAAATAAGGCGCACCCCCCATTGACAACGTCCGGAATCCGGATGAGGCACAATAAGTAAACGAAATGCGACGTGTGTCGACAAAAATAATTTTAAACGATTTTTTTTTCACGAAAAACTCACAACTCCCATAAATTAAGAGTACATATATCACTAAAAATAACCCTCATAAATAATTGAGGAGTTTGATTCCAAAAGGCACTAGGTATATCCATTTTAGTCAAACGTGAGAAAAACGCTATAAACGTGCTATAAACCAATCATGTTATTTTTTTTAGATATTTCTGAATTATAATAAATATTATTGGAAAAAAAGGTAAATTAGTTCAAGGTTTAAAATAATTTTGAACGAGATTAGAAATATCAGATTTATGGATATATCCATAAGTGCTATATTAGCACTTTTTGAAATCTAACGAAGGGGATATAGTACTTTTTGAAATCAAACGAATGGATATAATACTTTTTGAAATCAAACGAAGTGGATACAGTACTTTTTGAAATAAAACGGATAAGAGAGCGCCAATGTGCTGGATATCCTACCTTTTGAAATTAAACGAAATATTCACCCTCGTTTTTCAATGGAATAGATTATCTTTTGCTCCAAAACTATTGCATTTTTGTGAAAAACTACCCCCCTAAAAATCTGGGAAAGTGTTAGCTCAATTTCGATAAAAATGGTCTTTAGTACCTTTTGGAATTAAACTCCTCAATTATGGTGATAATCCAGCCGATACGGAAAAATGAAAAATCGACAGTTATCGCAGCATCAAAATGCACCAACATTACAAGATAGGGTACTGTATGTAAGTATTGATTCTTTCCTTCTACGTAACAAAGGCAGGAGAGAACGAAAACCCAGCAGGAGTTTCTGCCCTTATCAAGGAAAAGCCCTTTCAGCTCAAGTGGTTTTTCACGGAGGGCGAAAAATTCCCGCTGCGTCACTTCCCATCACTAAACTCCGAGCAGCCCCTAACCCTCTTCCTTCGTTTAACCCTCGTAGCGTCCTTTCTTTTTCTGCGAAATAATTAATGATTTCACGGAGCTTCAGTTCTTCTGGGGGATTTTCAGTTGGAATGGAAGTCGGATGCAATCAGGATCAAGGAGGGTTCGTGCTCGAGCAGAGTGATGCGGAGTCTGGGTACAGAGCAGACATCTATCGCCAGACCATCTAAGAGCACGCACAAGAATACTTAGTGAAAGTGATGGCAATGCATCTATTCTGCTTCCTCACTGCCGATGGTAGGACAGGAATTATGAGCAGCTGATCGATAAATTCCAATTGTCGACGTTGGATATAAGCGATACAGTAACTTGCGAACCACTGAAGGTTACCGAAAGGTGTGAGCTTTGAAGCTGACTTCTCAGTAGTTCATAGTAGAAACTCGGTACCAGTGGAAGCGATCTGAGAAAGATCGGTTATGAGAACAACGAAATCTACTTACCACCTGCTTGTAGAGGTGTGTCGGTACAGCTGTACCGGGACTGTGGAACTGAGTATCAACTTGGAGCGGTTCCATGCAGTGAAAAAAACTCGACCCTTACGGGTCCAGTTCCACAGACCGATAAGATATCTTGAAATGGCTCTGGACCGGGAAGGGATCTTTTGGACCAGTAAGGATGGAACCGGACCGATAAGATATCATGGAGAATGGCTCTGGACTGGGAAGGGTTTTGGACCGGTAAGCATGGATCTTGTTCTCAGTTCTGTTCCACGTTGTACCTGGAAGCGCCCTTACTACTTCCATGGACTGAGAACATAATAGTATCATGGAATGGCTCTTGAGCGGGAAGTGATCTTCTGGACTGGTTAGCATGGAAGTTGCCTCCAATATTATTAATTTATTATTGTCATGTTAAGTTGTCATTATTCTTTCCTTGAATTGTTTGGTCACTATCATTTATAATAAATTGTCTCTTTTGTAACACTGGTTCAAATTCCTTCCTTTTTATTGAATTTTCAAGGAAAATGATGCTATTGTATTGCAAGTTGAGGTCATAAGCATGGAAGAAGGGCGATAGGGATTTGACTGCCTGCTTCATCCATGTCATGAGAGTGGGATTTGACCGCCCAGTATCGGTAATCGAACTGTACCGGTAATTTGGAACGATTACATCATTGTCACTGTAACCGTTGGAACCGTTCCAGGGAAATACCTGGACCGACACACCCCCACCTGCTTATTCTAGACCAGAAATTAGGCACCCAGAAGCTATAAAACCACTGGAAAAGACCGAGATGAAGTCAGAACAGCTGTGTGAATGAGGCCAATTTTTCTTGGTTAGATTCTAAAGCACTAAAATCATGTACGAGTATAGAGAAGAGCAAAAATGAGTTCATTCTGCTTATTGCTAGCTGACAGATAAGAATAAAACCCTTCTAGATAAGAACGATAACTACTAGGGAAGAAGTCTGATGTTACAACAACAAAGCTTGCGGGACGCCTCTCCAGTTCATCCGAGAGAACTGCAAGATAGCACAGTACCTCTGGGAGAGATGAGCTTCTTAAGAATAAAGTCAACTTCTACCTGCTCAACCTAGAGAGCCAAAATATGGTACGAACCTCTTGGAGACACTTGGAAGCGACTGGGAGGCAGTCAAATCAGCTGTATGAGCGGCTTACAGAACTCCTCTCCTGTATCCATCCCTGAGTGTTGAAAGTATGTACACAAGCATTGCATAAGATGATTTTTGAAAACCACAATTGGTGGACAAATTTTTCGGAAGGGCTCCATTATAACTCCTGCTTGGATCAAGAAAGATTCGGCCAGTAACCACTCAGGATAGAAGTGTTGGAAAAAAAATGGAGATTGGTAAAAGAAAAAGACACGAAGTAAGCTGTGGGAAAAATCATCGACATTTAGGAACCAAGTCGAACACTTTTGTCGGCAAGCCCATCAAATTAGAAGAGAAGGCTTCCCAAGGCTGGAGCGGTTGGGATGGCTCTTTGATCTTTGATTCTTGTAATGATAGGAAACCCTTGTCAACACTGGCGGTCTTCAGGTAGGGCCTTGTATTACATTGATAGATTATTCGCCCTTAGGAACCTGCATCAATACGAATTGCATCGGAGTTTAGGTAATGGGAGAGACCGATAGCGAAATACATGTCTGTCTGTACGAGGTAAAATCATAAGAAAAATATTGTAAAATTTCATGTAATATTTAGCAGTCGTTCGAGTTAGTCCCTGAGATTTTCATTGAACGAATGAACTCACCGGATGGTCCTGCGGACCAACGTTATTTTCCTTTTATTTCTCCTTGTGAAACGTAACTTTTTATTTATAGCCCAGTCAACTTATATTTTTAACGTTGCAATGGCGGGGTATCTACGATTTTCTTTACATGTTGTTAGGGTACCTAAGGATAGTTTATCCCCAAATTCGCAACCCTGAAAACCCATTTTGGAAATAAGTAAAGCGAGAGGAATTTAAAATTGTAAGAGGATTCTCATCGTTTTACCTGGTATTATGATTCCTCCCTAGTAACCATCGTTGCTACGGGAAACTAAATACCTATTGGAGAATGGTTTGAAAAAATTATTCATTAAAGTGTAGGAGCTGATAGCTTTGTAAACTTTGTAATTGTTATTATAATTTTATGAATCTGAATTGGATTTTAATGTAAGATGTTGCATCATAAGTTATAGTTGTCGTTTTTACGATATTACACAATCATATTGAGCATCCTAGTTTCATGAAATATATTCATTCTCGCATCAACTCTCGACTATTCACTATCACTTTAGAGAGATCTTTCATTACAGATTTTTCATTTTCTTCTTCACTGTGGCTTCTGAAAACGTTTGTTCTCTCTTCGACGTTTTACCCACACCGTTTCCCCCTCCAGAAATTCCTTGAATGGTATTCGATCGTGCTGCAGCTTTTGTTTCACCATTTCTTCGTCCAATCTTCCTGCCAGATCTGGCTTTAACAACGTGATCCTGGTACGCAGCTGTCTCCCTAACAATAATTCTGCAGGCGTTCGCGTTGTAGTCCTATGGCTAGTTAACCAGTTTCTGTTTTCATACAGGATAACTAGTCATAGCACTATTATCTGGCAGGAAGATTGGACGAAGAAATGGTGAAACAAAAGCTACAGCACGATCGAATGCCACTCAAGGAATTTCTGGAGGGGGAAACGGTGTGGGTAAAACGTCGAAGAGAGGACACAACGTTTTCAGAAGCCACAGTGAAGAAGAAAATGGGACCTTTATCGTATGTGGTCATCATTGATGGAGTGGAGCGTCGGGTGCACGCTGATCACATGCGAAAGGCACAAGGTTCCTAAAGGGGGAGATGTTGCATCATAAGTTATAGTTGTCGTTGTTACGTTATTACACAATCATATTGAGCATCCTAGTTTCATAAAATATATTCATTCTCGCATCAACTCTCGACTATTCACTATCACTTTAGAGAGATCTTTCATAAGTGACATTAGGTCTCTTACAAAAATGAGAAGTTTAGCGAGTGAAAAGCTCAAAACAAGGCCTAAATTAAACATAGAAAAAATTGTTATTTTTGAATAGCCGTACCTTAGTTTTATCCAACATACAGAGCTCCAGTTGGTCTCAAACTGTAGCAACTTTACCGAGTTTTAAAAAGTTACAGGGCATCAATCATTGGAATCATCATAGTTTAGAAATCTAGTTGAAAAACTGAAAAAAGCACAAAAATTTCACGGTTTTTAGGGCACAACGTCAGTAGCACGGGGTTCTCTGGGTTGCAAATTAGGGGATAATCTACCATTAGGAGTCCTAAAAACATACCAAAAAATCATAAACACAAGGTTTGTCCCTGTTTTTTGTGCATAAATTAACTAGGGAACTACCTTTGCATTGAATAAAGTATGTTTTTTGTTAATAAATCACTATTATTTGGAAGGTTTTTTTCCCAAGACTGCCTATAAATTTCAATGCATGAAGAATCAGGTGACAATGAGTTCGAGAAAATCAAAAACTTCATTCCTTGTCCCAGGCCAAAGAGTAAGAAAAAATGATAAGATTTTGATGAAATTTCAGGGATTACATCAGTCTCAGGTGTCCCATATAAATGTCATCCTCGTCTCACCGTCAAACTACACCGGTGCAGAACAATGATTTCCCAAGAACATCGATATTTCGCGATTTCGATCCAAGTTGAAGGATGATTCCAGGATAATAATGTAATCAGTAGAGATTTGAGAGTACACCAAAATGTTGAGTTGACCGATGTAAATGTAGTGTTGTTATTTCTGAATACCGGAAACTTAATTGTGAGATTCAAGCATCACATCAAAGAACTTAGTTGCCTACTAGTTATCGGTACGAACCACTAGAGGATTAAGTTTGTATTTTGTTTGGTGTTCCACAAAAGATAACGAAATTGATGAAGACTTCCTACATAGGTACTGATCGATAAGGTAGGTATTAATGGAAGGAACAGGGAATAGTACTAATTTTCCTCAACCTAGAAGAAAACAAGTGGGACCAGGACTCTGGGCTCTCTGACGACACGGAACGACAGACATCCTCTACATGGTAGTTGCTTGTTGATGGAGGTTGTGGAGTTGAATTCGGGGACATAGAGTTGGGATTTCACCGTTTTTATGGACATCTGGAGGCTGTTATGGGCAATGTCCTCGTTCAACTCGAAAGAAATGTTGATCTCCTACATTGTTGACGAATAAAAGTATTACGAACAGCAGAACATTGGTTTTCCTAAAAAAAAAAAATCACTCTGGAATGAGTTTGAGCTTATTGTCGATCCAAGTTTAAGACAATTGTCAAATTAGAGAAGAAGAAATCCATGGACGAGGAATGGAGAAAGTGGAATTTTCTCCCAACAAATTGTCATTCAAAAACAGTGAAACCCTGGAAAGTATCCAGCACTCCAAGAGAGGAAAATACAAGAATGAAACCACCGCCGTCAGCAATGAGTTTCAAAGAGTTTCTGCAACTTTTGAGTAGGACTGACGCCCATAAGTCTGGAGAAAATCAATCACCGATTGAAAGGCTACACGTGAGGGGAAAGATGAAAATACTGCGTAGTAAACGTGAACACTAAAACCTAATAGGTAGGAAGTAACGACTTACCAGGCTGTGGGCCACAGTTTCCAAGGCCTCAAGGATCCTCAAGACTCGGGGATTTCGAATTTTTGAAGAAGGCGCGGAAACTACCACGTAAATCAAATTTCGACTCGGTTCCTTCGGGTATCACGAACACCGCGACAGAGGAATATCTCAACGCGGAGTTTTAAACCCCGTCGTAATTCACGAGAGACGAACCTCAGTAAAACCTGACGGACCGTTGACAGAGAGATGGCTCGACGAATGGAACCGATATCAAAGGATATTTGATGTCTATTAAAATGGGGGAAACGTCCGATTCGCAGTGGATTTTGAACAATTAAACCTCGTTTGAAGGTGTCGATACAAAAGTATCTGCGGTCGTAACGTGCAGAGAACCATGTCTACAGAATGGACAATTATTATTGAACCAAATTTTATTGGTTCAACTTGGGAAAAATGTTTAACGTGCTCGAAATAAAAATCGTGGATATTTTAAGGTGAGTCGAAAGAAACCGTAAAAGGACGCAGGGTCAGGTCACGCTGTATGATTTGAGAGAACTTCGAACAAATCTCACCGATAACAAACCAGAGTTGTACAGTAACAACATATAATATCCAGATATTGAGACGTAAAAATCCCATTCGTAAAATATGAGAAAAAGCGAAATTGAACAAATTTTATTAGATTTTCAGCTTTTTTAAATTTTAACAATTTTGTTACTTCATAAGGAATTTTATTTTCTACTCTCAAATGGATTTTATACTAATGGGAACCGTCACGCGTAATTCTAATATGAAATATGTCACCATTTTATCCCCTAGAACCTCAAAAAAATAATCTAGTCGTCTCTATGAACTTACACAGTACCCAGACGTAAATTGTTGCGAGTGGGAAGCAGGTGGGATACCACGAAGTACACCTGCTGAGATGCCCAACTAGAGTAACTCCGTGGCGATTTCCCGCGCGATGTCCCTGATGTTGTTGGTTCCACACCGCTTACAGTTAATCATCTTGATCATACTTTCTCCTCAAATTACTACATAAATTCTCCGTTATACATCGATGGCTAAGAGACAACATGTGATATGAAAAATCTACTGGTTTTAGGAGAACGAAAAAACTCTTCTATTTTGCTTGCTTTGGATCTGTATCGAAGGTAGCTAAACATGTTGATATCACTTTTTGTATTAACTGTTGTTCATAACAATTTCGGTGCAAATTGTAAAAGAAAATACGATTTTCAGCGGAAATGTCGTCGTAGTTTCTATACGATTGGTCGTAGCCACCTGGGGTTGGTCTCATTCGATTCTGCTTGAAAAATCCTATAAGAATTTGTGAGCGTTTCGAATTTCGATTGATTATTTTGACAATGTTAGGTTAGAAATATGTCCAGAATTCGGGAGAAAATCATTTTAAAAAAAAGTATGATTTTCAGGAAAAATCGTTAAAAAATTCGATTTTTGGGGAAATCATGGAAAAAATCATAAAATCGTACTCAGAATACGAATACGGGGGGAAATCGTATTCAAAATGTGAATACGATTGTATTCGTATTCATATTCATATTCATACCTGTATTCGTATTCATAATCATAAAGTCGCAGATATGATTTGTATTCATAATCGTATTTATGAATAAGAATACGCCCATCTCTGCCATCAACATTATAAATTAATGTGCATAAGGAAGGTAGAATGCCCACCCAATTCGACAGATTTGTTTAAGCAATTTCAACCATCATTTCACCGTACTTAATCTCCACTAATTCTCGTTTTCATTACAGATGAATATTTTGGAAGTTAAGAAATGTTATGGCCGTTTTTGAAATTGAACATCACTAACATATACAAACCCTGATTTTTTCATAAAATTCGGAATCATCCGGAAAAGGGAATTGACCACAGACTGAATTGAATCAGGAGTCCACAGATTGAGGCTGAAGGACAGATTTGACGTTGGAAATGTTCAAAAAGCTCTGAAACTAATAACTTTTTAACTAAATTTGATTTTCAAAGACCCATGTGTGTTCAAAGTGAAAGCTAAAAGCATAAACCACACTCACAAAGAATAATCATGATTTTGTGTAGCGATTTTGCCCCTCAAGCAGAGCAACGTTGAATTGGTAAGATACCATTGATTGAATGAGTAAAAACTTTCTTCTCTTCGTATTTCGTAATTTTCCAAAAACACACATTGTGTATTGTTATTCTTCTTAGTGTGAATAATTATTATATTAATATTAAAACTGGGGGAGATCGATTGAGAACACGAGGACGTTATTATAAGAATTTTTAATGAACACTTCCCATGTGGTTATCTTTATGATAACCTGACTCAAAGGGTGGTGGTTTTTTTACATTGAATATTTATTATTTTGATCACGAATCTAAATGTTGATAAATATTGACAAATCGTTGATTTGAAACAAAAAAGATTGCTTTGGCTTTTATGTGAGACATTGGATATCTTTCTTTAATACGGAGCATAATTATGGAAGGATATTGGATAATATGTGTGTCGCAAAGGAATTCAAACTTTCACTTAACCACCCTTTTGTCGGACACCCCTTCCCTTCACAACATATAGGTAAAAGATATTGTTAGTAAAAATCGAAAACCGTAACGTATCCTTCGACACAAAGTGGATTAAACGGTCACAGATTACACTAACGGTGTTCCTTCAGAGTGACACGTCTAGAACGTCAACGGTTTTTCCGGAACTTTCCGTCGGGTATGGATAAAGCGAGGTCTGCCGAACAATGCTGCATAGGAAAAGGAGGAATTGTGAGGAAATCGGAACAGTCGGAGGAATCGAAGTTTGTTTTCTCTTCATTGTGGAGTAGGACGTGGATTTTGGCTGATTAAGGGTAAAAGGAAATTTGTTTTGGAAAAAAAAAATCGATTTTTTTATATTTTAAGATTAATCTACACAATGTATTGAATCGATCGCTCCAGGAATTATTAAAAAAGGACATTGGGAAGTAGGCTAAAAATACGTTCAAAGTCGGGTATCTCAATGAATAACAGCGCCACAGCCAGGACCGTCTCAAAAGTGTGTTTTTAGTCTCATAATTATCATAATCAGCAATAGTTTTCCGGATTCTATTGAAAAACGCCTACCTGGTGGTTTCCTGAAAATTTTTTTGAAAATACGTTTTGATCTCGGCATTTAGTCAGCAAAATTAACGAAAAACGAGTTCACTACATGACAACCAAAATCACACGGGAAGTTTTAAACAGCAAGGTTATGATAATAACGCCACTCAGAAGGTTCCTTTGAATCATGGAAAGTTTGGATAATTCATGAATACTCGAAGACCACAGATTTTAGACAGAAACAACGACATGAACGGGCTGGAAAGCTTGAATTTCGAAATTCGCCTCTCCTGAAAAATTACGTTTTTCATCACAAAAATACCTTTTTCTCCGGCTCTAATTGAATAAAAATTTTTCCGTGCGTGTACCAACTATCGATACACATTCAAGTCATACAAATTTGTGAAATTCGTAGCGGATCTGAAATTTTTTTTGTTTTTAAAGTCAACATTTCGCGTTTTTTGTTGTTTGTGTAATATGACAATAATTTTTGTGTATGCAATATTTCCAGAAGGTGTAAGACTAAAAGTTACATAATAATATAAGTATATAACAACTCATAAAAATTTCATATTGATATGTTCAGTGGATTCGGAGAGAAAGGATATGGCCACTTTCTAGGCGTTTTCGATATGGAAAAAAAAAATTTCCTTCTACCCCGAGGAATTTTGATTGTTTAATCACCTGTTCTCGATTAAACAGGGTTCAACATTCAGGTCCGAAAACCTTCAAGGAATCAATTCTGTAACACGACTCCAAAGAAAAGTTCCTCATAGACATGTTTCCTCTTCATAATCAATAATGCTGCGTCTTAGTGCAGTTGGTGAAACAAATTTTGGTTCTTCAAAATCAAGATTGTCACTCCCTCTCAAGTCAATTCCTCGTTTCGGCCAAACTACACGAAATCATTATAACAAACAAGGATCGGGAGAAGTTGAAACTTTGTCTAGAGCAGGAACTGCAGGTGTAACTTGCCAGTCGTCCGTTGGATTCCCTGGTATCAAATCTGCAGTTGGACCCTATACAAGGATCAAACCCACAGTAGGAACCTTGTCTAGGGCCGAATCTGCAGTTGTAACTAATCCAAAGAACAAACACACAGTTGGAACCTTGCAAGAAACAAACCCAGTACTTAGTTGTACCGGTAGTATCTGCGGTTTTTCCCAAGTCAAACTTAGTGACAACTTCTACTCAACCGACTCTACTCCTACACAAGCGAACTGGTGATGAAGATTGTGCACACAACTCATGAAGAAAAAATCCTAAGTACTTCAAGACTCAATTTCCGCATCCTAAAGGAGGCTCAGACATTTCTGCTCAATGTTTAGAGATTACCTTCTTGACAAATAATCGTTTATAGTATTTTTTGAAACGTACGAAAATGGATTGAAGGATATTGTCTAGACTATTCTGTACATTGATGAATATATATTTATTCCAATGAATTTCTTCCAACACCACCATGACCAGAGCAATAACAAACATTCGTTCCATCCAATCCTACGTGAAGCAATGGATTGAAGCACATCGAGTAGGGGAACAACCTTCGAGGGGGACCACAAAATCTACCCTCAGGAAACGCACCCCAAAAAACAAAATGGCCGCCTCCCATCCCTTCAAGATTAATGAAAAAGGGCGAACCCCCAAGAAGGGAGAGGGGGAAGGTTTTCGGATAATAGGGGAAGGACGGAAATATGGCTGTTTTGAGTAATGACCGAAACCCAACCAACGGGGAGGCAGGAACTAGAGACTGTCCGAAACAGACGATCTTCCTCTGTAGCGTGCTTACGAACTACAAAAAAAACACCTAGGAGGGTCGAAAATCGTGATTCAGCTCTGGACTTTTTAAATCTCAATTCGAAACCACGACAAAAACCCATGACATCAAGGCAGATGTATTCATTTGTCGCTTACCAAAGACCTTTTACGTCTGTAACACAATGCAGCTACAATACTGTACGTCACTGAAAGAGATTTCTCACTTTTCTTCGACGGAACGAATTTCATAGGATTTGCCTCTCCGTTGCGCCAAACGTGCATTTAACTCGTAATCTGAAATAAGTATACTTGCCAGTTTCTAAATCGATGGTATACTGTTTCCCGGCCCATTGATCCTCAACTTTGACGTCCTGGAACAGAAATCGTTATTAATGACATATTCAGAAAATTTGGTCTTCAAAAAGGGTGAACTCTGAACTTCAATTTTGTTTGCAGTATAGAATAAATTGGTTACAATTTTATAAAACACGTAGATACTCCATCAATGAAACAGATTCAAGCCTGCGAGGGGCATCCACTTAGAACATCGAGAAAAGACGAGCAATGCGTCCCAGTTTTCTCCACCATTGTGGTCCAGTAAAAAGCATGGAGTCCACTTTTAACCCCTAGGGTGTATAAAGTGTCTGGCAGACACTAGGGAAATTTCTATGAAGTATTTTGAGCATCTTGAATATCCCAGGCGCTCAGTACCTGCCCCCCTTTATAGCAGGATCAATTTCAAACCTACAGCTGTGATCTAACCGATTTGCGAAATTCTTTTTTGTTCATGACTTCGAATGACCAGAATATCGAAATTAGCATGGTGATGGCACGAGAGGATAATATTTTAAAAAATATCCGATTTTTCAATATTTTGGTTCCTTTATAGCTTACTAATAAATTGTACCCAAACTATGAAATTGAGGGGACATTATCAACGAAGCTCTGTATTTTCAGGGAATTAAGTATTCTTTGTGCCACCATGAAACAAATTAGTGGTACCACCATGGTGCCAGGACACCAGAAACCACATATTTCGTGGGTTTTTGTATGTTTCACCTTGAACAGGGAACACGGATGTGAACTTCTGCGGATTACCTACCCAGACTGGCACCGTGGCAGGAGCTTAAGGGAGAGGGGGGGGGGGGGACTCGAATTCGCTTGTTGGGTATAGTTTTTGAAATTCTGTCCAAATTAGACTCCTTGAGACCCCCATAGACTACTTGGGAGTAAGTCTAATTACTTTGTTTTAACT
The DNA here is from genome assembly GCA_009739505.2 of Apolygus lucorum. Lineage (NCBI taxonomy): Eukaryota > Metazoa > Arthropoda > Insecta > Hemiptera > Miridae > Apolygus > Apolygus lucorum. Next base: position 35,686,830 of record CM019172.2, read on the forward strand.
AATAAATTAATTAACCCATCATGTGTCTCAAAAATAACTTTACAGTTGCTGCGTGTCTGTCAGACCCTTTATACACTGGGAGTCCATCAGAGGGTTTATACACACCAGGGGTTATCAAACTAAGTAGAAACCATTATTTCCTACAAGATGTGCCTGTTTTAAATCCAAATGACAGTCCAAGTGAGTTAGTATCTCACAATAAGTTGAGAAACCTATTGTGCCAACCAAATTTGGCCTTTTATCTTCACTCTTCGCCAAAATGGTTGCTTCTTGATTATTCAGAGTTATCTATTGTTCTCACCAATGGAGAATCTAAACCATTCAGGACAGAATTTGATTGAAGAATGATCGATAAGTAAAGATCCAAGTCGTGAATAGTAGAGATTCAAGAAACAATATTAAAACCTTTTGACAAATTTTGAAAAGACACCTAAATGCAATGTTAAGTATTACCATAATTGTCACACCGATTTCTGAAAGCAGAGTATTATATTTGTTGTCTACTCCAATGCTTGTTGATTATTCAAAATTGAGTATTTATCATCATCATGTATTTATATTTATCAATCTATCATTATCAACGCAAACGTTGATAGCAATGGATTCTATGCGTCAAACTATCCAAAGACGTTCCTTCACCGCTGCCTCAAAATGGTTTCTTGTTGGTTCGATATTTTAGTTCGATGAACAATATATTGATAATAACCATAAATAAACAAATATTTACCAACACACATAAATCCAAATTGGACACTAAATGTTGCAGGTTGGATCTATCAATGAGCCTGAAATACGAATGTGAATAATTCTTCATACTGTAAGAATTTTTGAGAAAACATCTCAAAATTGACTCAAAAAACAAAAATAGAAGTCACGGTGACTTCAGGAATCACAGCACGAGGGGTCTCGCCTGTCAGAACCGAATCCGTCTTATTATTGATGGAGATTTCTGCCGAGCTAAACCAAAACAAACCTTTTGTCATTCTATTACCGTACCTTGTGAACCTCACAAAAACCTTCCCGCATTAACTAGACTTGTTCAAAGTTTTCGGGGCCGTCTGGAAGGATAACAACCCTGCGCCGGTCCATAATGGGATTCGGTTGACGTTGTGAAAGTACCGCGAATGTCAAACAGTTATTCACCGCGGAAGCCCCATTTGATGGATAGGGTCTCTGGAGAGATGGTAGACCAGATCCATCGATGTCTTCCTACGGCCATTGTGCCCAAGCAAGGCCCCGTTGGATGGAATGCCAGACCGTGTATAATCCATGGTTCCCACGCACCCTGCCCAGCTCCCTTCCTTCCACCAAAACTCATACAATTTTTTCGTTTTTTTTTTTTTAAGGATCACTTCCAGCATCCCGGTTTGTTCGATCGGAGGAAAAAATCCGATTCCGCGCTGCTTTCTACGGTCCGATTTTCTTTGCCTATTTTCCCGTAGCAGCCCATATAGTCTCCCTCCAGTACAGTTGATACAATTGGAATGAATCACTGAGAGTAGAGTTTTCTCAAGTTACCTGAAGAACATGCATGTATCCATCTTTCCTTTATACAATCATGATCCACAAATAACACAACTCTGCATTTTGGATGTTTTTGATCGTTGTTCTGCAACAAATAGGTGATTCTGAAAGTTTTTTTTAACGCTGAATACAAATTTCATTTCAGTTTTTACCTATCACGTCTAGATTTTCCACAAAAGGTGAATAAAAATGGCTCACTTTTGTTCCTTAAACCCTGCAGACCTTGGCCTTCAGACTGGGAATATATTGAGAAAAAATCTTTTCTGACGGTACCAAGCAAATGTGGTTCCAGGGGCTAACAAATTTTTGGATTTTAGACGTGAACCGAGTACTTCCGCTGCATCTTTTGGAAGATTCAGGTCTCTTACCAAGTCATTCAACTCGCCTTGAGAAAATCGCTTGGGGGAGCTAGATTCGGTGGGCTCGTAGGAAGGATCTTCAATTTCCACATCTTCATTCTCAAAATGTGGGATTTCATCTTCTATAACAACATCTTCCAAATTCGCTGGAGGATCTGGTACTGGAAGTGACTCATTGTGGGGTACGGGTCTCATAGCTGACGCAAATTGGGATAAATCAGCGATTTCTTGTTCTTTGATGAAATTCCCACCACATTCGTCATACAGAAGTAGCAGTCATTCACATGGTTCTGAGGTTCTATCCACATCATCGGAATGGAAAGGCATTGACTTTCTCTTACCTTTGATCCAAGATCTCATTTGTTCAACACAAGTGCGACACACAAGATGGTCCATGGTTTGTCCTGATCGCCCAGCTTTATTCCGAAATAGCTCTGGTATGCTTTCATCACGAAAGAAGTTATCACCTGTTTTTGTTTTTCAGTCATGTAAGAACCACATATGAAGCAAAAAACATTAGGATTGTTCACTCACTTACGCCTTTGGTTCACGCTCATTCTTGAAAGCTAGAAACATCGAAAATACTCGTGTCCACTCAACAAGAACTTGTCTACACGGGAGGTTTCAAAGGTCATTTAGGGTTAAGGATCATTGTAAATAACAAAGGGTTAGCCTGTGAATCACAGGAGTGCGGTCTCAGCTCAGGATTGCCACCTGTTGTACTCTAGAAAAATAAATCCCGTAAGAGATCAATAAACCTCAACATGTGAATATTGTGAAATATCTAAACGTGATAGCGAAAAAACTCCAACGGAATCTAATTCAGCGCTGAAAATCCATTTAGAATCACCTATTAGTTTTGAAACAACGAAAATAATGCGGAGTTGTGTAATTAATAAGTTTCTGTAGAGCATGTAAAAAAGGTCTGCCAAGTGGGTGTGGCACATAGCTTCCTCGTATCCATAAGCCGATTGTATAGGTGATCTCAAAACATCAATCTTTAAGTACCTTCCACTACCCTAATAGGGGACCATCTACACGCCAATCTGAAGAATCCGAGAAAATTTCATCAAATTCGGATGAAAAATGTAAGTGTTATGACTGTTACAAGGATTTTTCGTATGCGCATGCGCAGAGGCTACTGTCAATTTTGAGGCCTTGATTTACATAGGGGACCATCTATAATTCCTGAAAATTTCATCGAAACCGGATAGAAAATGTGGAAGTTACGGCTGTTAAAGGAATTCACGTTTGCGCATGCGCAGCGGCTACTATCAGTCCGGGGGTATGATTTTCATTGGGGACTATCTACACGCCAACCCACAATCCCTGAAAATTTCATCGAAATCAGATGAGAATTGTAGAAGTTATGGCTGTGGCAAGGATTTCATGACAGACAGACAGACAGACACGGAACCAAAATCGTTCAGGAAGGTCTGAAATTTCGAGTTTGGAGAACTTTTTTTTCAACCTTGGAAAGTGAAAACAATGCTTTTGCTACCTTCGTAGACTTGGAAGCAAAATAATAATAATAAAATAATATACAAAATTGCTAAGCCCCTATTGGAATTACGAATACAACCCCAGTTCAACTCAAATAACTCTTTGTGAATCCAAGTTGTGAATTCATGGGGTAAAAGAGAAAGAGGACAACTGGACACCAAGAAGTGTTCGATAAGGTGTGAGATTGATGAGTAAACTTCTTCTTTGATCATCGTTGGGTGCAGAAATTTAGTTCATCTCTTGAGATTAATGGAAGTGAAACGACGTGAATTCACACGAGTATAGTTCTCAGGATATTGGTCTCCACTCCCAGAGGTCCAAGTGCATGAAACATGGAGCAAAATGATAGGATGGAAGCCAAATATCTGTAATTATGCTGTTAACATGGAAGGGAGCGTCTGTAGACGATGTCGGAAGCCTACTTATCATCGTTGGATGCGGAAATTCGTATGCATACATGGATACCATGGAAATAAGAAGACATGAATTCACACGAGTTTACGTTCTGAGGAGATTAGGCCCTCAGCTGCACCTAATTATGGGCCTAGCTCAAGAAATCTAGCTGGAGTATTTCTCCTCTAGGTGGAAATCCAAGATCTGGATACACCAACTTTGAAGCATGGAGCATACAGATAAGATAAAAGAGGAATATAATATATCGTGATGAATAAGCTCAAAAGATGAAGGAAGATGTGGGGTGGACTCGATCTCAACGCATCCATATCAATGTTGGTGAGGATCAGGGTATATTACATCGATCCCACACATCTCCACCACACCAAGGGAAAACCCTCCTTAGGTCCTAAGCTTGGAGGCCCCCTTCTAGGATGACTTGGCAACATCCACCCCAGACAGACTGCCTTTAATTGATGTTGACAGGCGTGGAACCCCCCGCGCAATCCTGATCTTTTTTTTTTCTTTTCATGACAGCACGGAAAGACAGGGGGTGAGGGAAGTACGGGCTAAACACTCACGGTCCACGATTGAGATGTGTGAGTGTGTATGTCTGTTGAATTCCATCCTTTGATCACACCCACTCGCTTCCTTTTCAGCCTGCCGTTCTTTCGCTTCGCTCAATATGATAATTTTCGGTCCGTCAAAATAATTAACACTTGACAAAATAAAATAGAACGTTTTACCTGGATTTGCATAGAGCAGAATCTACTGTTCTTCAGAAGTGAATGGATTCGGTGAAAAGTCAGGATCTAGCAATGACTGTCCTAAAAGAACCATTTCTTGATGGTCTGATGTAATAATTCATAATGAATGATCAATTTGAGTTTCAAAATCAACACCTGAAATTGGCAGTATTGAAGACATTAGTGTTAAAAACCAGAGATTCCACTGATTCTAATCTTCAACTTGACCTAAAGAATTTTAAAAGTGCTGAAATGGCATGAATGGGATGAGTTCAACCTGTATAGGGGTATATAAAGCACATGGGTCTATCATCAGGACTTTGATGAAGAGAATGTGATGGATTTGAGCACAGCTACCTGAGTCACTGCCAAAGTCGTCGGTGAATTCATGAGACAATCTCTACCATACCTGGAAAATTGGTATGTATTTGCAATCTAGAATAAGAATTCATACCTTAGTATGACTGGAGATCAGTACAGAAGCAACATAACTGTCACCCCAAACTCACATTGAACAGCTTCCACCTCCTGGAAGAGCTGGTGCCTCCCCAAAGACTATAGACTCTTGTGAAATCCAACCAAACTACATATGAGACAATCTCTACCATACCTGGAAAATCGGTATGTATTTGCAATCCAGAATAAGAATTCAAACCTTAGTATGACTGGAGATCAGTACAGAAGCAACATAACTGTCACTCCACAACAGCTTCCACCTCCTGGAAGAGCTGGTGCCTCCCCAAAGACTATAGACTCTTGTGAAATCCAATCAAACTACATATGAGACAATCTCTACCATACCTGGAAAATCGGTATGTATTTGCAATTCAGAATAAGAATTCAAACCTTATTATGACTGGAGATCAGTACAGAAGCAACATAACTGTCACCCCAAACTCACATTGAACAGCTTCCATCTCCTGGAAGAGCTGGTGCCTCCCCAAAGACTATAGACTCTTGTGAAATCCAATCAAACTACATATGAGACAATCTCTACCATACCTGGAAAATCGGTATGTATTTGCAATCCAGAATAAGAATTCAAACCTTAGTATGACTGGAGATCAGTACAGAAGCAACATAACATGTCACTCCAAAGTCACATTGAAGAGCTTCCACCTCCTGGAAGAGCTGGTGCCTCCTTAAAGACTCTATAAACTCTTGTTAAATCCACTCAAACAAAATATTCCTGAGCTTAATCAAATAACTAACAAATCTAATATGCAATTAACATGCAGGAACTCTCCACGTTGTTTTACCTTTTTCTCAGAGTCCACTTCTTTGTCCTCTTCCTTTGCGATGGTCTCATCCTTGAGGGCTGACTTCGGATCGACTTCCTCCTTGAGCTCACGGGACGACTGAGTCTGGTTGTTCTGGTCCCAGCCCTCTATCGAGAACCCCATGTCGACATCCTGCTTCCACAGGATCTCGATGAGATCCATGTCCTGCAAACAAAGACAAACCACAATTAGCACACATTTAACATAGCTTTAAAGGAATACAAGTTTGAAGTCTTCTGGATCCTGATTTCATAGTGTACTTTTGTACATGCAATATTATTGTTCATTTTGGTATTGAATAGAACCTTCACTTTTATATGTAGATTTGGATTTGGAAAGTCAGGAGCTTGGATTTCTTTGGAAATCCCATTACTACACTACAGATGAGCTTATATAGATTCAAAACTTTCAAGGATGAATACAATCATAGTTCCAAATGCGAATGATTACTTCAGCAATGGAACATCTCGGTATAACAGTTAAGCCAGTTTCAGGAGAAGCCTGGTTTTGGTAGGACTCAAGTTCGAACTTGACGTCTTCCTCAGTTGGGAACTAGGATCTCTGATTCTCCTTTGGCTCGAAAGGGGGCCATTGTCACCTCTTAATAACTAGCACTTGACAGAACAAAGCTTTCCTGGCAACGATGGCCGAGGATGGAAGCCATTGTTCCTGTCCGCCCTTCTCAGCTCTCCCGGTTAATTCGATTATGAGACCCCCGACACCTATTCTTTACACGTGTTATTGTAAGAACGAAGAGTGTTACTTATCACAAGCAAGTCACCAAGCTCTTTTCGAACATAACATATTTAGGCTCAGCTATCAAGTCCGCAAATACGCTGTTCCATTACACGCTCAAGATATTTATCCGGCGCTTCTGAGAGGTGTGGATAAAATGGTTCACGAATAATACATAAAACTAATGAAAAAACAATAACTTTATATTGAGAATTACAACCCCTATTTTCACCCCTTAGAAGTGGCTGACACTAACCAAAAGCTTCAAGACACGAGCAAAACTAAAATACAAATGGAACCCTTGTACCAAATTTCATCAAAATCTACTACTAGAACACGTCTGCTGAGTAGGTGTGGCACATAGCTTCCTAGTATGCATAACCCGATTGTATAGATGATCCGATGCATAGTAGTTAATCTCAAAACATCAATCTCTATGAACCTTCCACTACCCTCATAGGGGACCATCTACACGCTAATCTGAACAATCCTGAGAAATTTCGTCGAAATCGAATGGAAAATGTAGAAGTTATGGATGTTACAAGGAACTCACGTTTGCGCATGCGCAGCAACTACTATTAGTCTGGTGAGATGATTCAAATGAGTCAAAATCAGATGAAAAATGTAAGTGTTATGGCTGTTACAAGGATTTTAAGTTTGCGCATGCGCACAGGCTAGGTACTGTAAATTTTAAGGCCTTGATTTTCATTGGGGACCATCTAAAACCTAATCCACATAATCCCCGAAAATTTCATCGAAATCGGATAGAAAATGGGGAAGTTATGGCTATTAGAAGGAATTCACGTTCAATAACGTCGTATAGTTATGCCGGTTACAAGGATTTCATGACAGACAGACAGACACGGAACCAAAATTGTTCAGGAAGGTCTGAAACGCGAGTGGAAATTTCGATTTTGGAGAACTTTTTTTTTCAACCTTGAAAAGACTTTTCAAGGTTTACTTAGTGAAAACAAGGTTCACTTAGTGAAAACAAAGCCTCCGCTAGGTACCTTGGTAGACACGGAAGCAAAAAAATATGCGGACGATTTTTTTTCAAATTCCATTTTCTTCGTAGGTACCTTGAAACGTAATCTATCAAATTTTGAGATGGGTCAACCTTTTTTTCTTGCTCAATTCCAAAGCATCATCATTGAAAATAAAAAACCAAAATTCAACCAACTTTTCGCCCAGATTTCCCTGACTAGTAGGTCCTACAGCCCTTGCTTTTCTTCGAAATTTTCCAATCTTCCAATTTTTTTTTCCAAAATTACTTTATTTGTCAAAAAAGCTTATAATAATCGGCACAAAAAATTGATCATGATTCTTCACTGCTCATGATCGATTGTATTAGTTTGGATTCTTCAATAGTTAGGATGAGATAATAGTACAATTGAATCGATGAGAATGACAACAGTACATGTCCCCAATCAGCTTATCGAGATATCAGGTGTCAAAGGTTTGGTTCTTGTATGAATCACTCTCAGTGTGTTTAAGGATTGATCAATTTATCAGATATTATACTTTCGAGTGTGGTTAGCATACTGCTCTTGTGCTCTTCTTGTGCTCTTGTGCGTAGTTCTACTGGTTACAACCTACAAAAAGCCATTTTTCAACAATCGTCAAAAATGGACTTGTACTGTTTTTATTCTCATCGATTCAATTATACTGGAATTCGTGAAACACATTGAGTACAATTACTAGGCAGTAGTAAAATTCAGTAGAAGGCTCTAGTTGTACGCCTCAGACAAGTAAACAGTTCTTTTATCTCATTTACATAGACAGGCGTCAGTTTTGAATCTAGGTAGTAACCAGTTCGAATGTACTAGTTCGCAATGCGCGCCACTTCTATTTAATATCTTATCTCCTTCAATTTGATTTTCAAAAGCGGCTCACCCACGTTAGAATAAAATATTTGATAAAATGGGTTCTGTTTAAAGTTGATCACTTGATAAACTAGAACGACATTGCCTCTATTAATGGCCAAACCAATAACATTGATTGGAGATACAATGTTCAAGTACTCTGTCGATTGCGGATTCTTGGGAATGGTATCAGACACGTGAAGCTAAAAAAATCAAGAGGGGTGAACTACAATTGACCCCAAAAATAATGAGTGTTTTCCCCAGGAACAATGTTCCTCTTTTACAATAAAAAAAAAATTCACCAAAAAATATTTCAAATATTTACAAATTGTTCACATACCTGGAAAACCATGTAAGTCGGGTTTTTTTTCGAAAATAAGGTTTTGAGCTCTCTAGGTAAATTAGGGTTGCTTGATCAATTTAGTGAAGCCGTTTTCCAATCTGAAGAATGGTTTTTTACCCAGAAGGCATAGAAAAAACGTGTAAGTCGGTTACCTATTTTTTTCGCCGGAAAACCATGTAAGTCCTGTGTATGCCTCATAAAAGTGAGCAGCTCACGTGGTTTCCATCAAAAATAGTCATTTTTTTCTCTTTTTTCCATGTAAAACTTTACAAAATCATGAATGGAGTTCGGAGAAAGTGATCATAAATAGAAACCTTTTTATAAGTCTCAATTTCAGCAATAAATTCCACTCCTTGTGTTCTGCAAACAAATGATTTTCCATACTGTGGCCAACCTTAAGATCACGACCTGCTTACGTGTCATTCCGCATTGTTTCTAAATTATTTTTACATTATTTAGGAAGATAATTTTAGATGAATTGATTGATTTGTTGGCTGTTTGACGTAGCTTTAATGCTGGTATTAGAAAGAACAAAAAGATATTAGTAGTGTGCTATTGGTCTGCTTATGTTTTACAGGAAACTCTGTGAAATTAGTGATACAAGAGATAGTAATTAGGGAAATCCATCTCTGACCATTCCCTAACCCCTCACCCATCCCTAACACATATCCAACATCCACAGCTCATCCCCAACCCAGCCTTGACCTATCCCAACCCCTAACCCATACCCAACCCATCCCTAGCCCATCTCCAACCTATTCCTAACCCCTATCCCATTCCTAACCCATCCACAACCCATCCCTAGTCCATCTCTAACCCAACCCAGCCCTGACCTATCTCCAACCCCTAACTTATACCCAGCCCATCCCTAGCCCATCCTCAACCCATCCCTAGTCCATCTCTAACCCGTCCCTAACCCATACCTAACTCATCCCTTGTTTTAATGAAACAAAAGTACCTAGTTACCTAACACTTAAATTCAATGCATACCTACCTAGTTACGGTTGTGATAGGTAAAGTGTTCCTATAAGTAATGGTTGTAATTTAAGAAATGGTAATTGAGGAATTGGTAGTATAATAATTTAGTGCTCAACTCTAGTAATATTAAGACTGAAGACTGTCATTTTGACTCAAGGAGCCTTAAAGTTGGACTGTGTATTAATCAACGCGTATGAATTTTCGTTTAAATATTTTCCTTTTGCATCGATTTGGGTATTTTGTGTAACCTTGAAACTTGGAGAAAAAAATTGAATAGGTAATATTCCTTATAATTAAATAACCCAAGCTGGATATATTTTCATAAAAATCAAATTGAAAACCATGTAAGTCGGGTGTCAAAGGCTGGGTAAAAGCGTGTAAGTTCATTTTTTCATTCGCTGAAGTAAATTTTGATGAAATTAGTCTCAGGCTCTTTGATATACTACTGTTAACACCAGTTTTAAGGAATGGAACGAAAAAACGTATTGCATATGGAATGAAAACTGAATTATTTAGTTTTTAGTGTCCCCTGTAAAATTTGATAAACTCGACTTAAATGGTTTTCCAGGTGTATGAACGAAATACAGATCAACTCTCAACGAGATATTTTATGCTTAAATTGTGCTTAGGCACTCGAAAAACCTCCCAATCTAACAAACTTTTGCCGCCAACATCCGATAAACTAATCTCCAGTTCTTATCACTATTATCTGCCAAACGAGACATTTGATAAAACGGAGATAGATCTGGACCAAGGTAATTCTTCATCAATCCTCAATACTGTAAAAATTGGACGCAGTCATTTAAAAAGTAGTAGGTACCATAGTCACCCCGTTTTATGGTATTGAAGGAAAAAAGTTTACTCTACTGCTAACTTTGATATACTACATGACAGGTGAGCTGTGAAAAAATAAAATGGTATTTCACAAACTTTGTTTCAAACTTTCCAATACGAAACTGACGATGAACAATTTACAGTTTAGGAGGTTCCGTTACGGCAGTTGTACTAAACATCTAGTAACAGAAAATCAGGCGTATTTGCGACAATGTTCGAAAACACTGGTGTTAATGGTCGAAGGTTCCCCTCTTCCCCTAACCTACCTCTAACCACCAGACATGCGACGGCGAAGATTGCAAGAAACTAGATAGGTACCATTTCTGCAACAGCATTCGACGGAATGATGAGTTTGAATGTTCTTCGGTAAATCGAGTCGTAATTCAAAACGCTCTCTCGATGTCCAGCAGTAAAAAACTCCTCGGCGAAAACAGCAAAACGACAAGCCCGCCATCTATAGGGGCGTAAATCATGCGAATTCCCGCGGAACGATGGGCTTCCAAGTACCTAGATGAGACCAAGGAACATAACGGAGCCGTAGAGCTCAACATGCAGCCCGTAGTATTGAGATGACGGTTAATCTTTGTTGAACAAAACGAAAAGTTCACGGCAATTTAAAAGAAGATTCTTGCAGATATAGGTAGGAGGATACTTTGTATACAACTGAGAACTCCCACGATGAAAAAATAGTTCCGATTACCAATTAAAATCTCAAGAATCTTTCATAATCCAACAACAAATGATTTATAAGAAATTTTGGCTTCCGGTATGAAAAATAAATAAATAAACTGATTAAAAGAAAAAAACAAGGCTTTCTCACTAGGTGTAGTAACTTCAGGACGGTTCCCTATAAATTGCATCGCCATCAGACCAACAACAGAGTGTGCACACGTATAATTTTCTATTAACATAAATCCCTCTTGATAACCCAATTTTGCTCAAATTTGAAGGGTAGTTTGGGGTGTGCCCGAAAAAATGCCGATTAGTTCCATCACGGTTCGATTGGTAGGTATATAATCATCTTATAATCAGCAAGGGGAAGCTTGGTGGTAACTTTCATGATATTTTGGTTGCATTGAATGACTGAAATCGTTGATCTATACTGTCAAAACACACTTATGGATAACCAACCTCCCGGGCAACGCCCGGGTCACGTGAGCTTGAAGTATATAAGAGACATCCAACCTTGCGATCCTCCTTCATTTTCGGGAAAGAACCAAATCCATAGTTGAACATGGCACACACAGACGCCGACTGACTGCTCTTGACAGGGTTATCAGTCGTACGAGATAAACAAAGATAAAAAACTCGTTTTAGAGTTGTTTGGTTAGTGAACCACTTCGGGCTGATTTGAATTATGCAACTTGCTCCCTAACTCCTCTCAAGTATTTATAATCTTGATATCTTATAGTTGAAGAAAAAAAACTTCTGATGATAGGATTTGGGTAACACGAAAAATGAATCATTCGTGTGTTCGCAGATACATTCAAGAGGATTCAAAGAATAACTAAAATAATATAAAATTGATAACAAGCATTGAAAGGTTACGTGACCAAATTTGTATTCTTCATCATACGAAGACAGAAGTACCCACGACCGCTGAACAAAGCTTGTGATGAGAGGGATAAAAATCTAGTTGAGACGAAAGCCAAAGAAACGCAATATTGTCTGCCACTAAAGGACACAAAATTGAGACTCAACATGGTCTGGAAGAAAGGAGAGGTTCTTGTGAAATGAAATCAGCAGCGCCTATAACTGGTCCTATCGAGGTGAAACTCAATATGATTTACCAGGTTCAAACTACTGAACATCGAAATTTGAGAATGAGAAATAAATCATTTTCTCAACTGCAAAATGAAATCGTATCATATACCGTATGAAATCGGACCACCATAGATATTGGGAAAATACATTTCAACAAGAATCAGGCAAGATTTGTGACAGAATAGACAGATGCAAGATAATCAAACATAAAAACCTTCACCTTCCCTCCTCAATCAGCCTTTTTCAGTTGTTTTCAGTCAAAAAGTGAGTAAACGAAAATCGAAACCTAGGCTACAGTAATGCGTGAAAAAATGTACCCTTTTTGTTAAATTGAAATCTTCATACCTGAGGAGCCGAAATAGGGTGTGCGCCTAGGTAGGAAAAACTGTTTATTGTTATTTTTAATCGAAAGTAGACTACATCCTGAGAATTATGGCACCAACCGCGACCTTCTAGCGTGTGTAAATCTTTTCCTATGAATTTTTAAAGTTTCGACCGTTTATGACGTCACACGTATTATGGGCTGGGGGGTCCCGCCCAGGCGGGAGGGGCGCGTGACGTCATAAACGGTCGAAACTTTGAAAAATCATAGAAACAGATTTACTCACGCTAGAAGGTCGCGGTTGGTGCCAAAATTCTCAGGATGTAATCTACTTTCGATTAAAAATTTAAAAAAAATCAAGGCGCACACCCCATTCATGTATATCTGTGTCACAAAAATGTAATCCTTTAGAAAAAAGTTACTTATTCAACGAGATTTCCTATTGATAGGGGCGGTAAAAGAGAAAACTAAATGACGTTCCATTAAGAAACGGGAGGGGAAAGGATCCAGTCCACGCTGGTTTACACAAATAAGGGATAGAAGGGGAACAATCCACAAGTAAGACTATTATGCTGATATCTTCATCATGGACATACGAAAAACCTTCTCAGGTCTCCTTTCAATACTTTCCTAATACCTACATCATGAACCTGATAATACCTTCGCCATGGACACCGGGAAACCTTCTAACTCCTTCAATACCTTCGAATAACTTCCTAATATCTACAGCATGGGTTAGTGATATCCGCCAATCCTTCAAAGTGTACCAGAATAGACAAATGCAAGGTTATAAAACATAAAAAACCGTTGCCTTCCCTCCTCAATTAGCCTTTTTCAGGTGTTTTGAAGTCAGTCAACAGTGAATGAAATACCATACTTAAACGAAAAACTATACCTAGGCTACGGTAATGCGTGATAAAAGGTACCCTTTTTATTAAATTTAGATCTTCTTACCTGAGGAGCCGAAATTCATGCATATCTGTGTCACAAAAATGTAATCCTTTAGAAGAAAGTTACTTATTCAACGAGATTTCCCATTGATAGACGGCGGTAAATGAGAAAACTTAATGACTTTCCATCACGAATCGGGAGGGGAAAGGATCCAGTCCACGCTGGTTTACACAAATAAGGGATAGAAGGGGAACAATCCACAAGTAAGACTATTATGCTGATACCTTCATCATGGACATACGAAAAACCTTCTCAGGTCTCCTTTCAATACTTTCCTAATACCTACATCATGAACCTGATAATACCTTCGCCATGGACACCGGAAAACCTTCTAACGCCTTCAATACCTTCGAATAACTTCCTAATACAGGGTTCGGCAGGGAGGTATGGATGATTTGAAATAATAGCTACACACTCATTTTCAAATGAAACTAAAATTTTATTATTTCAGTGTGTACCTTGGATGATGCCATTATGAAAATTAAAGAGGAAAAAAATAAAACATTGATTATGTACGTTTCCTGGGCGCCTCATTTCGTTGCGTGGAGATGTGGAGTGGCCTCCTCGGTCACCAGACCTGACACCTTGTGACTATTTTTTATGGTGCTACCTCAAATCACGTGTATACATACACAAACCACGTACACTTGAAGCCCTGAATGAAGCAATAACTCAAGAAATTCGAGCAATACCACGTCCAATGCTACAGAAGAGTATGGACAACTTCTCACAACGTCTACAGGAGTGTGTGGACAAAAACGGACACCACTTATCAGATGTTATTTTTCGTACATAATCAATGTTTTATTTTTTTCCTCTTTAATTTTCATAATGGCATCATCCAAGGTACACACTGAAATAATAAAATTTTAGTTTCATTTGAAAATGAGTGTGTAGCTATTATTTCAAATCATCCATACCTCCCAGCCGAACCCTGTATCTACAGCATGGGTTAGTGATATCCGCCAATCCTTCAAAGTGTACCAGAATAGACAAATGCAAGGTAATAAAATATAAAAAACCGTTGCCTTCCCTCCTCGATCAGCCTTTTTCAGGTGTTTTGAAGTCAGTCAACAGTGAATGAAATACCCTACTTAAACGAAAAACTATACCTAGGCTACGGTAATGCGTGATAAAAGGTACCCTTTTTGTTAAATTTAGATTTTCTTACCTGAGGAGCCGAAATTCATGTATATCTGTGTCACAAAAATGTAATCCTTTAGAAAAAAGTTACTTATTCAACAAGATTTCCTAATGATAGGGGCGGTAAAAGAGAAAACTAAATGACGTTCCATTAAGAAACGGGAGGGGAAAGGATCCAGTCCACGCTGGTTTACACAAATAAGGGATAGAAGGGGAACAATCCACAAGTACGACTATTATGCTGATACCTTCATCATGGACATACGAAAAACCTTCTGAGGTCTCCTTTCAATACTTTCCTAATACCTACATCATGAACCTAATAATACCTTCGCCATGGACACTAGAAAACCTTCTAACGCCTTCAATACCTTCGAATAACTTCCTAATATCTACAGCATGGGTTAGTGATATCTGCCAATCCTTCAAAGTGTACCAGAATAGACAAATGCAAGGTAATAAAACATAAAAAACCGTTGCCTTCCCTCCTCAATCAGCCTTTTTCAGGTGTTTTGAAGTCAGTCAACAGAGAATGAAATACCCTACTTAAACGAAAAACTATACCTAGGCTACGGTAATGCGTGATAAAAGGTACCCTTTTTGTTAAATTTAGATTTTCTTACCTGAGGAGCCGAAATTCATGTATATCTGTGTCACAAAAATGTAATCCTTTAGAAAAAAGTTACTTATTCAACGAGATTTCCTATTGATAGACGGCGGTAAATTAGAAAACTAAATGACGTTCCATCACGAATCGGGAGGGGAAAGGATCCAGTCCACGCTGGTTTACACAAATAAGGGATAGAAGGGGAACAAACCATAAGTATGATTATGCTGATACCTTCATCATGGACATACGAAAAACCTTCTGATGCCTCCTTTTAATACTTTTCTAATACCTACATCATGAACCTAATAATACCTTCGCCATGGACACTAGAAAACCTTCTAACGCCTTCAATACCTTCGAATAACTTCCTAATAACTACAGCATGGGTTAGTGATATCCGCCAATCCTTCCGTGTCATAAAAGTTATTCCTATCATAATTATGTACAACGGCTGTATAACCTCTTGCTCAGTCTAAGGAATACTTTTACGAGTTCGTAGCCCAAGAATCGGAGATAGAAAATCTACATTCAACCAATTTCGACAAATGTATATATATATCGACGCCCGGAATTGAACATGAATAGAGGTAAGAAGGTACCAAGCGCTAAACTTCCTTTGAAAATCCCCATTTTGGCGAGTTTAAAAAGTGCACAAAACGATTTTCCCTCCGCATCAAGACGAATATATTGACAAATCTGCGCAGGGAAGAAACATTTTATGATTCGAAACCTTTGGTCCAGTCAGAAGAAGGTCAACTGTAAATTAACTGTAATTTCTTCGTCACCAAAAAAACCGAAAATCGTGCTTAAAATGTTAAGTAACACGAGGCTGCACTTTACGAGTCACAGTGTCCATAAACTATAGAACATTTTGGTCTTCGTCCTGGAATTTTCTGATCGTCGATTCTACCCATTTCTCCTTCCTTCAATATTGTTTGTGAGGCGAACATCGCGTGTACAGTTGTTATTAATTTCACGTACAACATGATATACGGAACGTCATGTTTGATCACATGTAGATTTACAGCTCCTCCTTGGGACACTTATATGTTATGGGCAGACTTAAATTTCCAGATCGGAACACCTGACGCTCCATAATCCGTTTCTGTATTTCTATAAATCGATACCTTAAAGCACAAAGGGGCTATGTCCAAAAACGAAGTTTTGAGAAAAACGCAAAAGATATTATCACCAGTGCAAAATTCCTAAAATAATGGCTATTTACACCAAACTCCTAAAATTCCTAAATTCCTAAAATAATGGCTATTTACGCCAAACTGAGGGAGGTTTCTCAGGGTTTGTTGGTTATAGCTTCTTCTTTTTGCACTTTTTTCACTTCCACACATCCTACTGAGTGTCTGATACAAATATTGCCCACTGAAAGTGCCAAATGAGGTAGTGGTGTGGAGGAATATCTGTGGTATCACTGGTGACACCATGCCACTCTAAGGGTTAATTTCCTCAATAAATTTTCAAGCTATAATCGTCAAGAAGGTCAATCATAGTTTGGTTAAATTTAAGTTTCACTGAAATTAAAAGAAAATAAAAAATGTGGAAGATGGATGGACATAGCTCCTTTGTGCTATAACCCTTTAGGGTTCAAGGAACAGAACACTACTTTTCCCTGAAGGATTTGTGGTCGCTATATTAACCACCTGCTTTACTGCATTAGTTAGAAATGTCTAAGTCAGAGTGCGCGAAGGAGCCACTATATCAATATTTTGAACTGCAAAGAATCGATAGGAACACAAAAATAATCGATCGAACAGTGGGATCGATTCCAACCATCGAAGTGGTCGCTAGAGTTATCACATGTGTAGTATCTTGCCCCTGATTCTGGAAGGTTACGAAAGTGGTTCCGGTTTGTGGATATTCTAAAAGATTGACTGAGACCAGCCAAGAGACATGAACAAAGGGAGCTAAAGACCCACAATTTCATCCAGGGAATAAGCTGGAAATTAAATGCCGTACACACATCCCTATTCCACTTGGAGACTTTGGGTAAACAATGGCATTTTTGGATTGGGGTTTTTCATCTCTCCTGTCTCCTTCGATGTTTATTTAGGACCCTCAAGATATAGACTGCATTGTTGACAGAAAGGCAGCCCGAAGTGATGAGAGGGTAAGCCCAGTGGCCAAGTAGGAATAAAACGAAGGGCTGGGAGGAGTCTTGGATGTCACTACTAATTGGGGTATACCTGAGGAGCCCTAAGACTCCAGGTGAGGTCAAGTAACTTCATGCTGATTCGAAAAGGTTAGCTTGACAGTATACTCTTTGAAAAGTCTCAAAATATGTTGGCTACCAATACAAAGAGAAACTGCAACGGGTGTCAACGAAATCTTCCTATTCATTCTAAAGAAAAGGTCCACAAAATTATTGCAAATTGTCGCAGAGAAGACATCCATATCAGTAGAAGACTAGAAGATTTCTGTAGTATTATTATAATAATAATTAGTTATTATGAGAATTAATACTTCTCCGAATTGGCTGTTGCATAGGTGTTGTATTGGAATCATCTCCAGCTGGTGGTGTGTCATCTTCTGTAGTGCTTTTTCTAGTCGTTTGTTGGGATTTACTATGAGATGCCATCTATTTCTTCTCACCGTAGCTCCATCAGTGCATCTTACAATGTATGATCTTGGATGCTGAGCCTTGGAGATCACCACACCGTTTCGCTTCAAATCTAAGATCCACACTTCGTCACCTATAGCGGAAAGAGTTCTTGCTCCTCTTCTGGCGTCATAATTACTCTTCATTCTCTACTTCACTTTACAATCATTCCCGATGAACTGTAACAATTGCTTTCTCTCGATCCTCTGAAAATTTTTCAGAGAAGGCAGCTTAGATCTTATTTGTCTGCCATAAAGTAACTCGGCTGGGGAGAGAGTCTTTTTTGGGATCCTTTTGATCATTCTTCTTACTAATGTTTGGCATCTTAATTCACCAAATATAATACATCTGACACCATGAAGTATTATTATTATAATAATAAGTTATTATGAGAATTAATAAGACATCATTCGGAACACAGTAAATCATTCTAGAGGTGTGTCGGTCAGGAGTAAACGTATTGAAAAGACCTTATCTTCAAAATGACCTTGTCAGAACTGAACGGGTTATCAAAATGAACACGGTCATTCGTTCATCAACCCACCAATCGAGTTTTCCGGTTAAATTACGAGAACAACGGCAGAAGGCCAACAAAATAAATTAATTGCCCGCAATACGGATGTATAATGTATATTTATATACATGCATGTTTGTACATGGATCAATAATGTGTGAAAATGACAAGGAAGTATCAACAGAAAGAAGTAGATGGAACTTCCATCATGGAAGTGGTTTTCTAAGCAAAACCTTCCATCATCCAAATGAAGAATGGACTGAGGACTAAAAAGACAAAACACACTCAAAGACTGATTCATACGATTCGAATCGATCTTTCATTTGTTTTTGTCTTATAGCTGATTCGATTCATTCAAATCGCCTACTCGTAACCTATTCCGACTCGCTCGTTTTTGTGACTTCTGACCGGTTGGTTGTTTGTCTTATGAGTGAACGGGTGAGCGGATTCAAAAGACCTGGTCTGTGTAATAAGTGAACGTTTGGGATTCGAATCCGCCAAATGACCTTGTCTTACACACCTCTAAATCATTCAGAACTCACTAAATTTTATATCAACGTTTCCAAGGTAACATATGGAGCAATGTAGATACTTGTAGTAATAGCTGAAGTAGTAATTACCTAACACTACAACTTCTGATGCCCATCCTACAGTCAACAATTTCAATTAAAGCGTTTCTCTTCAATCAATAACTATTCAAGATGGTTTCATAACCGACATCCGGGGTCCTTACCCCGAAACAGTTCTCCCATTCAACCGTAGCTGCCACGGAGGAAGGACCTCAGTCTTTCGCTATAGACCGACAACTCTTTAGAAAAAGCCTTCTTGATTAAACATTGGGTAGTTTGACTTTTCCCTTTGATCGATCACAAAATTTTCCTCTTCCCTCTTTTCCCTTACAAAATCAAGCAAAAAGGGGAGTTCACTGGTACTTTTTTTGGGGGTTTGGGGGAAGACGAGAGCGCCCGTGCGGATCTCCCTCTTCAGAGGCGGAACGATCCGCCAACTTTCTTGTCCTTCTAATTATGACCATGAACGCGTTCTGGAGACAGTTCCTCGGCATTTCGGGTTTGAAGGAACCAACTAAGGAATCAGTGCGGAGAACAAATTCGAATTTGCTCATCTAGAGAAACACTCGTCAGTGTTTCTGAATCAGACTAGAGGATGCAAACGACGATTCAAGGCTCTGCAGCAACTGTTTTGATTGTTTACAAGGACCCTTGATGAGAAAGTCACACTTGAGATGACAACCCTTATCGAGCCCGATGAAGGAATGTCTAAATTTCTCGGAGTCCCAAAGCGATCAAGGTTGTCTTGATAACTAATGTACAGAAACATTGCACAAAATGACTTAGCTTGAGAAACTGCACACATCCGACTTGCTAATCGAATAGCTATTGCTCTTTCAACGAAATTTTCCTTGCAAATGGACCTGGGTAATTGGAATTAACTGAATACAGCAGTAGCCAACAACTTGGATCAATGGACTTGTCCGAATACTTGGACCGAATTTCCATGTTGACATTTGCGGCACCCAAATTTATTCGAAAAATCCACCTTTCTAAATCAATGAATTAGTAAATGGAAAAATATTGATATTTAACAGGGGAAGAACTTGCAAACATATGGATCTCTTCCGTTACTCGTAGACGCGACTCCTCAATCATCTTGACTATTCAAATGTAAATTGTGGAAATAAAGATATATACGCTAGGAATATCTATGGAAAAAAAATGCTGATTGCATCCCCAACACTTTGGTTCAGAAATTGATGAGCCCCTACTATAGCTTTGTCCCTCCATCAATTCAGCCCTTGTTAGAGCATCTTGTAGAGTCTTAGGAGCATAACAGGATAGGATTTTCTTCGCCACTTGATCTCGTAGGCCTCTTAGAAGAGCATGTAAGGCAACTTCTTCTCTGCACCACTCTGGCCAATCGGGTGTTGCAAGCCTGACGATTCGTTCTATGTCCAAAGCAAATTCAGCAAGAGACTCTCCTACTCGCTGTACTTTAAGCTGCATTTCACTATGCCACTTGAGTGACCAATGCTGCTGACCAAACCTTAGTTTCAAAACAGAACTAAGGCAAATGAAATCCATTCTTTCTTCAGGTTGCACCATCGCCAGTACACCTGGAGCTGACCCTGGAAGAGCACTGGCGAGATTGTGCCCTTTACGCTCAACGGACCAACCATTCGCTGCAGCTACTATGCCGAGGTGACCAGCATAGTCCTCCCAGGACCTTTTCCCCTCATGAAACATTAGAAAGCTTTCGTGAGAAACGGGTTTTTGTCTCAAACTTGTTATTTATTGTTAAACTTCCAACAAACTTTCACAAACTTTTCACAAACAGACATTATCTCAAACTGTAAAGTGGTTGATGTTGAAGGAACTGGTTGCACTGAGACAAATTGTCTCAACTCTATATTTTCTCGTTGCAACAGGTTAATTCGTTCTTTGAATTCTTCCAATTGTTGCTGGATTGAACGCAATGAACATTAATGCCTGGGTCTTGATAATTCGAAACCGTTGCTGCAATTTCTCCTTCGTCAACCACAGCATGTTGACGGGTCGAGATGGTTCGCCTCGCTGCTTGTCGGCGGTTCGACATTTTTGTTGATCCCGGACGGGCATCCAAATGTGAAGAAACACAACACAAACGAGACAATCAACAAGTGTATTGAACCCTATTTCAATTCACAAACACAACAACCAACTTTTCTACCCGGTCAACAACTAACAAAACTCGAATCCATCACGTGTGCAGAGATCAGTGTAGTTGCCTACCACTACAATATGCTAGGGATATCTGTGAAAAAAAAGTCTGCCAAGTGAGTGTGGCAAATAGCTTCCTCGTATCCATAACCCGATTGTATAGATGATCCTATGCATAGTAGATAATCTCAAAACATTAATCTCTAAATACCTTGCATCACCCTCATAGGGAACTCTACACGTCAACCGGCACAATCTATGAATATTGTAGGAAAATGTATGACTGTAGCAAGGACTTCACGTTTGCGCATGCGCAGCGGCTACTATCAGTAATGATTTTAACACACCAACCCGCACAGTTCCTGAGAATTTCATCGAAATCGGATGAGAATTGTAAAAGTTATGGCTGTGGCAAGGATTTCATGACAGACACACAGACAGACAAACAGACACGAAACCACAATTGTTCAGGAAGGTCTGAAACCTTTGAAATTTTGATTCTGGAGAACTTTTTTTTTCAACCTTGAAAAGTGAAAACAAAGCTACCTTGGTAGACTCTGAAGACAAAAAAATCTATTTAAAATCGTGAATTTTTTTGGGAACTATCAAATCAGTCGGCTTGATTTTTGGTCACTTGAAAACTTGAAAAC
Source organism: Apolygus lucorum (assembly GCA_009739505.2). Lineage (NCBI taxonomy): Eukaryota > Metazoa > Arthropoda > Insecta > Hemiptera > Miridae > Apolygus > Apolygus lucorum. Next base: position 35,708,666 of record CM019172.2, read on the forward strand.
TCAAAAAATATTCAGTTGATAAATAACTCAAATTTTGATAAAATGGGAAGTGATACGAAATTTTCATGGTGATTTATATTCTTGTCTTTTGGGTCTGAAATACCTTCAGTTTCTTCACCATTCGGTTTGGACTTCTGTGTTAGAGAGGATTTTGTCCTGAAAACTTGGCAGAGCGTCACTTCTGATTAGAGGAAAATTGTAAAAAGTTGTAGATCGTTTTGATTTATCACTAATTCAAAATTTGAAGATCATAAATACGTCGTTTTACGTAGTCGTGTTTTGTATGCAAGACTGTGTAAACGCATGAGATAGGAACACAAATCGATACGATGTATTTCCTCCCCCTCGAAGTGGAAGAAGGGAATTCCAACATGGCCGAAGAGCTTTCTTCCATCAATCCTAAAGCCTCTGCCCCATCCGTCCACCACTTTGTCCAATCAATCACCCCTCCGGGTTTCCAAACCCAATTACCTGATCCTTTTCCTAGTTCATTCCCTTAGTATCATCAATTACACCTTATCTCCCCTTCGCTGGAGACGGACCGAGGGCGGGCAGGTTTGGTAAAACGTCCTGTTCAATATGTAATGACCAATTCCAATCGGCCCACGTAAAAACTGATATTGAGGATCCTATCTTCGTCGAATGGGCAACCCAAAAGACAGATGTATTTTAGGGAAGACAAGGTCGAGCAATAGAAAAGATTTCATTTTTGCTATTTATCCTCTATTGGGCAACATGAAGGATGAAAATTCGTGTCCGAACACATCAAAACAACAGATAATTCCTGGAATTTTGACGATATTTTGGTATTTACATAAACTTCATAGGAGAAGAACTTCTCTACTGTAGCAGTGAAATTTAGTTTACAGCAACTTAAGGATGGTTGAATCAGAGAAGTCAATCAGTTTATTAAGGAAGTCAGTACAGTGAGCGATGAAGCTAACTCTCCTTCTATCCTAGAGTGCAACAATTTGGTACACTGCTTCTTGAAGACCACTGGAAGTGATTGCGAGAATGTCAGAGAATTCAGACGACCTCAGTGACGAATGGAACTAACTTCTCCACATCGTCTTATAGCGGAGACATATGGGGACCACTAAGATTGATTGAAGGAAGTCAAATCACCTGTGAGAGCGATTAAGATTCTCGTCTGACCACCCTAGAGAAATAAACGCTGCAAATTATTACATGAAGGTTCATTATTTTTCTTTATATATTGGTCACTTATCCAAATGACAACCACACCCGACACAGCTTGACTGCGGTGATGGGACGTGAGCCGGTTCGTTCTGGGTGGTGTGGCCGTAGACGAGCTCTAGACGAATCCCACAGAAAATCGAGATCAGTATTTGACAGTAACAGTCCATTAGAACTCATAATACAACCACCATTTAATGATGGTTTTAAACGTTTTGTTAATATACGTTTTGAGCAGTAATTTACTGCTCAAAATGTATATTTAAAAATTTAAAAAAAAGCTTTTTTGGTTGCTAAGGACGCAAAACTGAGTACAACTCGAAGAAACGAACAGCGATCCCATTTCGGTCAGCTAACATTTGAACGGAGATTAGGCCTCTATTGCGATTCACACTAGTGTTTCTGATTTATGGTACGTCCAACCTTTAAGTTCTCGTAGGGAGCAAACGGTTTGACCTACAAGGCTCCGTGTGGTCTCAAAAATCCTAAAAATTCAATACTATCTCAAATTGATGGAAAAACAATACCTTTAAATACACATTTTTTTGAGTTAAGGTGTTTTTACATTTTCAACCCTTAGAAGTGACCTACATCAACCAAAATCTTCGCGGCTCAACTAGACCCCGAATGGAGCCCATATACCAAATTTCATCAAAATCGGGGATGAAATTTAATTCAACTTTTTTGTGGTATTTTTCAGTAATGAACCTTTGGAATCGACCAAGAAGAAAATTTTTTCAACCTCCCCTCAAAATTTGTTTGTTTTCAAGGTAGGTAGAAACCAAAAATCGAATAAAAATTTGGCCGTCCGTCCCCTTACGCGGCACTTTCCTTAGTTCCCATGGACCGATTTTGATGAAATTGGGTATATAAACTCCATTTGGGGTCTAGTTGTGCCCCGAAGCTTTTGGTTGATGTCAGTCACTTCTAACGTTGAAAAATAAGGTTTGAAATTTTGAAAACGCCCTAACTCGAAAAATTTCGATACAAAGGTATTGTTTTTCCATCAATTTGAGATAGTATTGAATTTTTAGAGACCACGCGGAGCTCTGTAGGACAAACCGTTCGCTCCCTACGAGAATTTAAGGGTTGGACTTACGATAAATCAGAAACACGAGTGTGAATCGCCTAATCTCCGTTCAAATTTTAGCTGACCGAAATACGATCGATGTTTTTCTTCATATTGGTTGGTGGTAACAATGTTCTTTGCAGACGAGTGATCTATGTAGAAAAGTTATAAACCTTTGTGTAATAATTTGCAGCGTTTTTGGATTCTACGTACCTTGAAACTAATTATTGAAAATAATAAACCAAGATACCACAAAAACCGTACTAAAACTTTTCTCTCTCAAACTGAAACTTCCCACAAAAAAATGTTCGGCGCTCAGGCTTTTTCCATTTTTTTTTTGGGAGAAACATGAAATTCTCTGAGTATTCCAGGTTTTCCATGTAGCTGGACACAAGTACTCTTTATAATCTGCCGCAAATGTTAATTTGTGAGCTCAAGAAGATATTAAATAAATGGTGGAACTCAGAGAAAGGAAGTGTAGTATTTCAAGAAGCGTCTAGATGCACCCTCATCGCTCTGCCACCATAACTAATTGCAATATAACGGCACCAGCCTCTCATTATTATTAGTGATCCCTCGAGAGGGTCTTCAGTGCCATTCGCCATAGCGGTTCCCCTCGTGGCTGAAAGGGGGAAAACACTCTCCGCGGGTACTCCGGGAGTGATGGAGGTCGAGTGGGGGTCTCCCTTCTCTCCGCCACCCGTCACGCCGAATAAGAGGTCATGCGCTGGTGCGGTCCCTCCTTTTCTTCCTTCCTTTCCGAGCTTTCCTTTATTCAACCCTGATGACTCCTTCCCTGAAGGAAAGGCATCATCCCGAAACATAGATCACACTGGAGGAGAAAACATTGGCTCGTCTCGATGAGCAGATTGAAATGAATCGAAATTCCATCATATAACAGCAGAAGAATTGAGGAATTAATAACTCCTATCAATATTACACACAAGACTTTGCATAACTCTATACACCATCTAAATCAGTTGCTACGGAAACAAAAATACAACGTGTTAACCCTAATTGGACCATGGTGTCACTAGCGTCACCGAAAACATCTCAGGAACTCCACAGGTAACCCAAAGTGTCATCGGAGTAACCAAAATTAAATTGAAATTTTAAATTTAATGAGCAGCATCATTTTTTGTGACGATATAGCTGTGCTAGCCAGAAATAAGCAAGAGTTGAAAGCAGTCGTGGAAATCCTAAACGCTGAGGGTCGCAAAATTGGTTTGAACATAAATCAAGAAAAAACCAAGTATCTTTTCATGAGCGCAGATCCCGGCCACGATCATAATCGACTTGGTTATTTGGACGTAGGGGATCTCAGATTCAGGGAAGTGAATACTTTCACGTATCTTGGATCGAGTATTACCAGTACTAACAATATGACAGCAAAGATTGACCGTAGGATTATTCTGGGAAACCGGGCATTCTACGCCAACACCAAGCTTTTCAAATCAAAACTGCTGTCCAGGGCACTTAAAAAAAAGTAATACCTGACGCTGATTAGACCGGTGGTTTGCTACGGAGCCGAAGCATGGACCCTTTCGAACACTGACGCCAACAAGCTAAGAATATTTGAAAGAAAAGTTATGAGAAGAATTTATGGGGCAGTATACGAAAGGGGACGCTGGCGAATCCGAAACAATATGGAAATCGAGGCGATTCTTGAAAATAAAGATATTGTACGTTTCATTGAAGCAGGTCGGATTCAGTGGCTTGGACATCTGGAAAGAATGAGTAATGAAAGACCCCCTAAGATGATTTGGAAATCAAGGCTTGAAAAAAGAAGGCGGCAGGGGAGACCAAGAACACGATGGATGGATGACGTGGAAAGGGATCTGCTAAACATGAATGTACAAAACTGGAAGAGTAAAGCCTGCGATCGAGATGAGTGGAGGAAGGTTGTTAGGGAGGCCAAGGGACACATCGTCCTGTAGCGCCTGGGAGTTAGTTAGTTATCATTTTTTGTGGGTTATTGGAAGTCACAAAATTGAGTTGTAACCAAAATTGATAAGAAAAATTCAAAATTTTTGTCATAACATCATTTTTGGTTTATTATTTTCAATAATGAACCATTGTAATCCAACAAGAAAACAAATTTTTTAACACCCCCTCCAAATTTGTTGGTTTAAGTAGGCCAATACTTGTTTAAAATTAGGCCAATAGATTGAGAGACAAGAAATTTACGTTTGTGCATGAGGACCCATTATTTCGACGTAGGTGAAATTCATGGAGGACCATCTCGCACGAGTTTTGTAAATCAAAATCGGACCAATCTCAAGTTAAACCGGTACAGCAGAGGCAGAACCAAAATTGTTCGAAAAGCTTCGTAACGTAAAACTCCAGTTGACTTTTGGTTTATTATATTCAATAATGAACCTTTGGAATCGACCGGGGAAAAAAAAGTTTAACACCCCCTCAAAATTTGTTGGTTTACGTTTCAAGGTAGGTAGAATCCAAAAATCGAATAAAAAACTGGCCATCCGTCCGCCGTACGCGGCACTTTCCCCACTTAGCATTGACCGATTTTCATGAAATTTGGTATGTAGGCTCCATTTGGGGTCTAGTTGTGCCCCGAAGATTTTGGTTGATGTAGGTCACTTCTAAGGTTGGTGGCTTTGCAGACGAGTGATCGATATAGAAAAATAATAAACCATTGTGTAATAATTTGCAGCGTTTTGACTTTTAATCATTTAAACAAATAATGGTTCGTAAAATTAAGCTACTAAGCTCTGTCCATTAATTTCTAAATTTAATTTCTAAATAGTTAATCTGGTGACGCCTTGGGACAGTTGTGGAATTTCCAAGGTCTTTTCGGTGACACTAGTGACACCATGGTCCAATTAGAGTTATCTGTAGAAACTTCAAACTCTCCCATAGTAAGAAATTAGTGTACTTGCTCTTGAATGGTAATCAAAAACTTTCATATGCAGTTGCTTTATGGTCCTTTATAGTCCATCCATCCTTCAATTCTTAACATCAAACAAAGGAAACATCAATTCACTGAAGGAGAATTATTGATGGACTGTATTGGAACCGATTTCGCACGACGTTTTTTGAAGTACTTTTCAACATTTCCCCTGTAGGTTTCTTCCTCCTTCGCCCTGATTAGTTTACTAGTGATCCTAAATGCTTTGAAGTGTGGAGTGAACATCTTGTTCCAGCTGTTTGAATAGTCGACTGCGACTTCCAAGATGGCCTTCCTCACTTCCCTGAAATAATAGCTTGGCATCGAGTACTTTCCATTCTGCAATCTCAATTCAAGGAGGATGCTACGTCGATATTGTGCATAATCGTGGTCCCTATCTTCTTTAACCCCAATTGGACCATGGTATCATTAATGTCACCGAAAACATCTCCTCAGGAACTCCACAGCTGTCCCAAGGTTTTTTCAACCCTGTAGATTACTTCACCCCCAGACATCTGCTCTATACAAATTAAGATAGAGAAACTTTATGCTTGAGTCAAAAATAGTAGTTATTCATACTATTAATAACTCCAATACTGGTTTTCAATCAGAATTTGGATGGAACTTGGGAATTATATGTCTAATGCTTGAAGAGATTGATCTTGGAACGTCGTCATCTTGCTGAATGGTTTTGTTTTTACCAATAAAATCTCAGAGACAACTTCAACAAGCAATGTAGTAAGAGAAAACTTTTGTCCATTAAACTGGCTGAAGTTTAATAACGTTTGCAAGGAATTTTTGGAACCTTGATGTTGAGTAGCAACGCTGTTCCAAAAGTATTCTGAGTTCCATCCTGTGAACTTCACCTTTCTATTGACTGGCTTGTATACCAATACATCTGAAATAAATTCAAGTTAGTCATTCAATAAGACTATTTGAACACGTTACTTCCATCTGAATCAAAATTGAGCACTGATGTACAGCTTCAAAGTATCAAAATAAGCATTCAATGTTCTGTACAGTATGGGTATCGTGTTTTGTGGACGTGCATCAGAATTTGGATGCTCCAATTATTGCTTGCAGGGTCTTTAAATGCTCCTTTTGAGTGAGTCCAGTCTTCGGTTGTTGAATTACGGTCCCTTCAGCTCTGAGGAATACCGATTCTGACATTGAAATGAATTCTCATTGTTTACTTGTTTCTTTCGTGTGTTATGTACAAGTGGTATGTAGTGACGATTCGATACTTTCGATATTTATTGATATCGATATTTTGTTTCGATATATCCGATATTTGTATCGATATTATTCTTGCGATGTTATCGAATATCGGAAGGAAAATATTGATATCGAAAGAACTGAAATATCGGTTGTTTTGGTTATATTTCTTCCCACTGTAATGTATCAATTTCCCCTAAAATATGAAAAATAATAAAAACGCAAAGTAAATAGAAACGGAAGATGAACGGAACACATAAACAACAATGTTGGAATAACATGGGAAACCCACTATGTCCGACATAGTCCTCATGCTCCATAATCGATATGGGAAGAGGAACAAGGATCGATATCGATCAAAAAATATGCAAAAACATAATCGATATCAGTATTTTTCTTTCGATATTCTGTTGATATCACTGATTTAAAAAATAAATGATGTTACAAAATATGCAAAAACATATTCAATATCAGTAAAATCAGAATTTTTCTTTCGAAATCTATCGATATCAGTGATATAGATATTTTTCTTCCGATATTTTAACGATATCGATACTACTTTCCGATATTATTTCGATGTTGAATATCGCATCGAAAGGTACATCGAATCGTCACTAGTGGTGTGTACCGGAAGTCTTCATTGAATGCTGCAACCTGTTTTCTGTGATGGTGGCGCCTGCTATAAAGCCAGGTAGTGATCGAAGCCAACCTGAAGACACCCGAAGACCGTCACCTCCGTCGTCGAGATGAGGAGCGTCAAGATATGGGACAACAAGGATGTGACGAGTCGCCAGGAGATAGGGATCGCTTCTTGGAACTTCGATCAAAGAAAGTTGAGGCAGTCACCGTTCAAGTGCCAGGCTCCGGAACGTGGCACCGTTCCGCAAGAATACAAGTAACACCTCCATCTCAATTCTCGATAAGTGCAACATGCTCTCACCAAATGGATTCCATAGTGATATTAAAGTCACAGTTCTTGGAGTACATTGCTAATTTCTTCAGTTTTATCACATTGGCTGCCCCACCAAGGTCTTGCAAGGTTTGAGTGACCAAAATTCGTTTGATGAATTTATCAAAATTGTCATGGTCAATCTTTAATATATACATTTGTATACATATGAGTGGGGTATTTTTTACCAATACTAGACTTGCTGTTATCCACCCAGGAACTGGTCCTATCCATATGGTAGGTATATGTATGTATGTGACCTTGTTGTACACTATTGTTGGTTTGAATAATTAGCTCTACAGATAAAAAAGTATTTTCTGTAGAACTGTGGACAAATTGTTAACTCTACAGAAACACTGTGTTTTTTCAGAGTTAACAATCAGTGTTTTTGTAGTTAACAATTTGTCCACAATTCTACAGAAAATACTATGTTATCTGTAGAACTAATTTATTATTATTCAAACCAACAATACCTGACAACAAGGTCACATACATACATATACCTACCATATGAATAGGACCCATTTCCTGGGTGGAAACATCATCCTAATACATAAAACCCCAACCGTACGTATGTCGGAGGAATCGGAGGCAGGAGGAGTTGATGAGTCGGGGGCATCTCGCGGAAGAAAATTCCAAACTGTGTGAAGTGTAACTCACTGAAATATCCCTCTCCTAATATTTGAGTTTTTCTGAAATTTACAAACAAAAAATTGGAAGATGGGTGGAATTAGAACCTTTCTGCTTCAAGGTATCGATATATTATCTACGATTTGTTTTTGCCTGCATTTAGCAGGTTTTTCAGCCATCCTAATACATAAAACCCCAACTGTATGATTGTACGTATGTCGCCCAAACGTGGGGGACCCGGGTTCGATTCCAGGCCGTGACATGAAATTTTTTCTTCCAATCAATTACTTAACAACGTGTTTATCTACGGTTTGTTTTTGCCTGCTTTTAGCAGGCTTTTCAGCTAGTGGGAGAATAAAGAGCATACATAACAGCAAGTCTAGCATTGGTCAAAAATACCCCATTCATACATTTCACGTGAACTAGACGGCATACCACTCATATGTATACTACATATGCATACACTTAGAGACACCTTTCCAGAACTGATCGCGTCATCTTTGGACATGATGAAGTCGAATACTTTTTATTTCAGAAGACATGGAACCATGACCGCATTACTTCGACATTCAATCTTCCATTTTATTCGAGCCCCACTTGGCAGGCCCTCCAGTGAGCACATATGAGCCTAGTAGAATACTGTAGAATCTCCAAAATTTACTTTATTTGGTTTACTATGTTCAATAATGAATCATTGGAATCGAGCAAGAAAAAAAAAATTCAGAACCCCCTCAAAATTTGATGTTTTACGTTTCAAGGTTCTTAGAATCAAACAATCGAATAAAAATTTTGAATATAAAAATAAAATTTGAAATAAAGAAGTTTGTAAGTTTGAAGTTTCTATGTTGATTTTTTCAGTCAATTCACATTATCCAAAACCGATGACCGAGACTCGAAGGGAACATTGGTTCTGAAAATCGATTTTGAGAACCAGAACAAACTTTGGTAAGTTATTGAAAACCAATAAATACTTAATATCAATTTGAAGTACAATACTGGGTGTGCGCATCAAACACAAATCGCGTTCTTAGGAACTCTCTGATTCGGAAAAAATTTGTAGTTGAGAAGGATTTTCACGATTTTGGCAACCGCGCGTCTGCCAGTCAATCACGTTCTCCAGTTTTGCTTGCGAGTCTACCAAGATAGCGGAAGCTTTATTTTCACTTTTCAAGGTTGAAAAAAAAAAGTTCTACAAAATCGAAATTTCCACTCGCGTTCTACGTTTCAGACCTCCCTAAACAATTGTCGTTTCGTGTATGTCTGTCTGTCTGTGTGTCTGTCATGAAATCCTTGCCACAGCCATAACTTCTACAATTCTCAACCAAGTTCGATGAAATTTTCAAAAATTGTGCAGAATGGTGTGTAGATTTTTATTAAGTAGGAGGTCTTTTATGAGATTCATAAACTCCTTCCACTGCCACTTAACGAGGACTATTGTAGAATGCCTCCAGGCTTTATTAGCCTACTAAGAAGGGTTTACTACACACCTCTTCTCCCCACTTTTTGGCGAAGTAGAGAAGGTCGGTGTAGGTCACTTTAGAGATGGTGTCAGGAGCCAAGACATCACTTCCGAGGGTTGTGAATCTAGCTCGACCCAATGCTTCACAGTAGCATATATGAAATGTTCGGCATCTTCCGTTTCCATGTCGCAGAAGCGGCAAATGTCCGTTGTTAGTTTCCTATCTTCTTTAGGTGATATCAAAGTGGGCAGTGGCCTGTTAACAGACCCACATGTATTCTGACGTCCTTTTTAGGCATAGCGATGAGTTCGTTAGCCCGTCTCTTTGAGAACATCACAAATAGTTTTGCCTGGCTCAGACCTGGGAGGTTCTGCCAGTATCTTACTCGCTCATGCCTTTCCCAGCTGTTAGCCACGATCTGTAAACAGCTTTTGGTGGTTCCCAGGATCAGTTTCGACCCGATAGGCAGGGACTCTGATCCTCTTTTGGCAAGACGATCAGCAGTTTCATTACCCTCATGCCCTTCAAGTCCGGGAATCAAGAGAAGGGTGACCTGATTTTTCTGGGCCACAGTTTTGAGGGTATTCAGGCATTCCCAAACCAGCTTCGAACTTATAGCGTATGAAGCAATGGCCTTCAAGGCTGCCTGACTGTGTAGACGGTCCCCAGTAAAAATCATACGCTCGGACCGATGGTTGCCGCTGCGCATGCGCAAACGTGAAATCCTTGTAACTTTTACATTTTCCAACAATATTCAGAGATTGTGCCGGTTGACGTGTAGAGTCCCCCATGAGGGAAGTGCAAGGTACTTTTAAGCATTGGATTATCTTTACAATCGGGTTATGGATACGAGGAAGCTACCTATGTGCTACACCCACTTGCAGACTTTTTTGTGTGGGAGCCAAATTTTGTGCCTTTTCAAGGCAGATTTTTTGAAAAATTATTTTAAAAAATACGTACGCACATCCTAGTCTCCAATCTCTCGGAAGAGAGACCAAAGGGGTGAAATGCCATTCTGCTCGTAGTTGCAACTTCGTGCGCTTCTCATTAATAACGCCTTAATCGTCTATTGGCTCTTTCACTGCCTCCAAAAGACTCGCATTGTGAATTTATCTTGATGTTTCAATCAATCAAAGAGAAACCCCCGAAGCTTCGAATAGGGTCTAATTTGATTGTGCTTTTCCTATACGAAAGGGAGAAGAGGGGAAAAGGTTGGACAGGAACCCCTCTCTAATGTATTCATGGCACAGAAGGGAGACCTCTCGACTGAATAAGAGATAAATAAAGCTCGGTAGAGATACATATGGATAAAAGACGTGCGTTTGACTCTTGCGAAGTCACGCTCCATTCAAAAGTTAATCCTTCGGCGTTGTTGTCCAACTGCCAGACATCTGCCAGGGGTGCGCTCTCTTGTTGGTTGTCACATGCCGTCACGCTGATTACGAAATACAATTATTACGAAAAGAGATTATTCATTTCGCGTGTTTGGTGTATTATCGTTCGAGTTTTTTGGATCACGTTTTTTTGACATAAGGGACTTAACATACGTATATTGGAACTGTATTATGTGACTCCAGTTTATCCCAGGTCAGAATATACAGAAGAAGACCCATGTTGAAGACTTCAAAACTTCAGGAGTCATTTCTATAACCAATTTAAACAAGAAAATGTCCTGCCATACAACATTTTTTATTCCACAAAAATCTGAGTTCCAATTTCAAGATTTCTTGTTTTCGACATTAAGCCACAATGTCATTAATTAATTCATTAAGCCAGCGGTTCCCAACTGGTGGTCCGCGGACCCTTAGGATATACAAATTAAATATTATTTAATTCCAATACCCCAATATATTATATTATTATAGATAATGTATTATATTGTCTATAATAATATATATTGGACAATATATTATATTGTTATAGATTCGTGAATACTTGGCTACCTAAATTACTATGTTTATTGTTGTTATCTTACAAATTTAGGTTGCTAATAAAATCTCCCAGTTCGTGTTCTGCCGTCAACCTCGCATTTCTGCAATTCAATCTTATTTTGCTAAACCTCTCTGGACATCCACAACAATATATTTGCAGCTTCTGAACGTTGACTTCTGCGTCTGGCTTCATACGACAACTAACGCGAGCACACTCTAGTTTGGCTTTATGTATTTCAGAGATGTCAGTTATTGCTATATTGTTAGTTATTTATTGCTAGTGCTCACAGAGTACTGGAGACAAGTTAGTGCAAGTGGAGTTTGCTATGCTAGTGCTAGTGTGGTCCCTGACCGAGTTGTTTACATTTGTGATTTTGTGCAACATTTCAGTGATTGAAAAGCTTTGTTTTTCACGGAAAGTTAATTACGCGTACGTTATGGACCGTTGGTTAAAATGTGGATCGTTAAAACGGCCTAGGCATACAGACGAAGAACGAGAAAATGCTTTCGATGTTTAAGTTAATAAGTCAGTGACTCTCGAACCGAACTTGCTAGTATCTCTTGAACCCAACTCGTCGGCGTCTCTTGAACCTTGTAAATACTCTGTATTTTCACGAATAAATCCGTGATCCCCATTTTAGGCAATTACACGAACCCAGTAATCGGGGGAAGGTATCTTCCGCCTTGTTTGTTCTCCCTTCTTCTCCCCCCAGCGAAGGCCGCTCCTTTTACACTAAGTTTTATAGCATTAGTTTGATTTATTTTTTCACATATTTTGGTTCTTTTTAGGTAACTTTAGATAGTGAGGGTCCTCGTCATTGTAGTACCTTGATGAAGGGGTCCTTGGAAAAATATAGTTGGGAACCTCTGCATTAAGCCATTCATTCAAGCCATTTATTAAGCCATAATTATTTAGTAATGCATGCATTCCAGGGGACGTCCTATTAGATAAGCATTAGGTCAATTTAAACCAGTTGGTAAGCGATAAAACTGTTTCAATGGATGTAATTCATTAGTATTTTAGGCAAGAAATAGTGGTCTCCCCCCCCCCCCCCCACAATGGTGCCAGTCTGGCACCAAAGCGATAATACGTCGTAACGCTGAACTTTCATCTGTCTGATAATCCCTAATAGTTCACAACCGTATTCAAGGTAAAACTAACAAAAACCCACGAAATATGCGGTTTATGGTGCCCTGGCACCATGGTGGCACCACTATTAGTTCCATGGTGGTACAGAGAATAATTCATGAAAATCAAGAGGTAAAATTGAGAATTTTTCGTAATTTCAAAGCTGGGGTACAATTATTAAGCTATAAAGGAACCGAAATATTGAAAAATCGGATAATTTGTGAATATTATCCCCCCACTCTCCCCCTCTCAAGGCTAATTTTGATACTCTGTTGAAATAGTGTGCAATTTGGAAAATTTCTGAGTCAAACAAAAAAGAAACACGCAAATTGGCTGGAAATTGAGGCTTGGGCAGAATTTACAAGATTATGCCCGCAAACCAAGTTTTTAAATCATTAACCCCCCCCCCCCCTTTTCTACCCTTGAAAGGCAATATTAGAAATTCCAGCGACGTAGTGCACAACTAGATAGATTTCCGCGTCAAATACAAATAGAACCAAGAAAATCGGTTGGAAATTGAAGTCTGGAAAGACGACACAAGATTTTGTCACACTCACTCAGATATACACCTATGGTCTTTTTTCGCGGATTTGGATTCAGAATGGTCTAAAACGGATTACTGTGTGGTTATTTTTTTTCTGTTGAGTGTTGTCCAACTTTACCCCAGATCAATTGCGTAAGGACGCCCTAGTCTTACTGTGGGACATCCTAAAAATGGCCATAATGGGGAATATGCCTCACATTAAAAAAATAATAAAATAAAATCGTAAGAGGGTTCATTTATATGGATGAAAACCATAGTGTGCTGCTCGAAAAAGCAGCCAAAAAATTTAGAGAATCTAAGGAAGATGGACATTTTAAATGTAGCGGCAATCTGTATGGAGGCAGCCATGTTGTGACGTATCCACCTGCCTAACCAACCTGGTTCCATCGCTCAATGATCCCCTTCTCTCTGGGGTTATCCGCAGGAAGGTTATGTAACCAAAAAATAAACGTGATAGAGTTCATCCAAGTGTACTCAGTCGTGTTTCATCTTCATGAAACTCCTTCGAGTTCGCAAATTATGACTTAACAGAGAAAGTATTTGAGGAGTTTTCTTTCAAACGGGCTTATATTCACTTGTGATTTTATGTGGGAAATTAAGAAAAACTAATTTCATGGCGAAGGAAGTTGTCCAGGGATTACAAAAATATTCTAACCCCACTCAAAATTTAATGGTTTACGTTTCAAGGTGGGTACATGTAGAATCCAAAAACCCCCCAAAAAGAAAAAAAAAATGTTAATGCAATGGGATGGGTATAAGCCGTTTTGTCGGCAAAACCGCAGCAAGCTTTTAAAGCTGGATTCAAACCGTTTCGGAAGGAATTGAACTCGTGAGATGATAAGCCTAATCCTAAAGATTCAGAATCAGCGAAAAAAACAAAAATTGTAAAAAATGGATATAAGCCTGTTTGAAAGAAAACTCTTCATTTGTCAGAGTGCCGAATGTATGCATACCAGAGAGAATGACGTCGACTTTCAACAACCCAGTTTTATTGTTGTGAAGACCGTTTCAATGCAAGTTTTTGACTTACTGTTTTATTGCTTACATTATTGGACAAATCTGGCTATTCTCTTGGAAAGGACGTTAAAATTCCCATGTTTCTAGTGCCTACAAAAAAAAAGTTGTAGTTCTGATGGGTAAAAAATCAACTCGTCAAGTACCAGCAGTACCACTATCAGTTCGTTCAGTTGGTGAGATCATCATATCGTTGATCCAGAGCAAGACGAGGTTAACTTAAAAAAAAGGCATTTTTGATTTTCTTGAATGAATCATCTCCAAATTCCATATCACTGAGCAAGACCGCCTCATCTAAAACTAAGTGGATCACTAGATTGCGCACAGGTTGGCGGGATATCTCAGAGTTTTAGAGTGGGGTTGGTGCAAGAGGGGGATAAGTCGTTGATCCGCGTTTGCCCTGAGGTGAAGTGCCGAAGGTAAGTGCAATATTGAGATATTATGCGATGGCGCTGTTTAGAACAATAGTCTGTTTCTGAGTAGATCTTCCGTGCAAAACTGAGATAACTACATGATTGCTCTGTTTAGCACGATAAAACGAGAGGACTATTCTGTACAATCCGTGCAAGAGAAGAATAACTTGAATTTTTCCAAAGGATCTGGCTGTACGGAGGGATAAACCCCACTGCCATCTGATAGGAGGGTTCTTTGATATGATCCCCTCAATTTCAACTTGATTGAATTACCCGGAAAGTGGGTTTCCCAAAAAGAAGAAAGCAGAAACTTTGAACGGCTCTCCTGAAAATTTGAGTTTTTTGAGATAACTCTACTGCTCTACGCCAACGATATGTCGATTTGTCGGTGACTTCATATTTCCACCTTTTAAGTCGTTAACGAACCCTTTCAGTTAAGAATCTCAATATCAACGAAAAATCAAGAATCAACATTTTCCACACAAAAAAGGCAAAAACTCCAAAGTCCAAACCACCATCGAGAAACAATAGGGAGGGAGTGATTGAATGAAAAATGACTCGACAAGCTAAGTTGAACTTTTTATTTTGCCCACAAGTGTACGAGATTACGGCAGATACAATTAATGATTTTGATATCCTCAGACATCGGCGTCTTCAGATCCCACAGTCCTGGGCAGGGCAAAACGCCTCCCTGCCGTTCACCGCCTCAAAGAGAAAGTCTCAAGTCCTCCAGAACAAGGGTGATTGATAGTTTTCCTTTAGGGTGGACCACACAACCACACTTGTTCATCCCGAGAGATAAATCACTGGACAAAACGCAAGCTTTCACAACATTCTCCCCGGGGGTTGTTCTTCGGGGATGCCGTCATTTTAGTGGAAACGAGTCTGCAATGTCTTCAGAATGCCGTGGCAACGGATTCTGGCATCCAACAAAAGGTGGAAAAGGGTTGTACAACAGAATAGAGATGAGAATGGACTGAATTCAGCTTTAGAATGGATCTTTTAATCAAAAATGCCTGCACAGAAGGAGTTTTGTTGTTTTGACATGTTTTGCTCAGAGGTGTTTGTTTGTACCATTTGTACCAACAAATTCGGTAAGGTTTTCATTTTCTAAATTTTGTCCAAATCTTTTGAGCTGTCGAAAGCCAGCATGAATAATGGAAGGTCATTATATCCTGATCCTCATTTCTCACTCGCTCCTTCAAACTTACTCCATCTAGAACTTAGAAGCCCTGCGTTTCAAGATGCCTCCAATGTTTCCTCTGTCTGACAAGTTGGGGTAATAGGCCTCTAGCTACCACTTTATTTGTATTTTTACAGTCATATCTAGGGATATCGATGTCGATACTATCGAAACATCGATGTTTCGTTCCGATGATATCGATATGTTGAGATGGTCTGATAACATCGTTTGATGAATTTGACCTACCTACAAGGTACTGCAAGGAAAACAGACAAAATCCAATTCCAGACCCGATAACTTCATTGAATTTACTTAGAATTGTGAGAAAACCTCCTACCTTTCAATCTCAATTTATTAAACAAGATAATTACTGGAAAATAATAGAAAAAGTTTCTTAATGCTTGAAACAATATTCGATATCGGATATCGAAATTAAGTGGATAAAAATCGGATAATTTATCATGAATGAGAAAAATTATAATGGAGTAGGTTATCCAGTAAAATAAAATCACGTTAAAAGAAAACATATCCACTTTATCCCAAAAGCCCAAAATAAATATTTCAAAATCATAAAATTTCAAAACATGTACAATTTCAAAAAATTAACAAACATTAAGGGTTGAGCGTCATTTTCATGTGTATTCTGAGTACAATAAAACTTTCAGATTGAAAATTGGATGAACAGACGACGAGAAAAACGTGAACTACGTTTGAGTTCATTTTGAAGCGCAACGTGGTGGCTGTTTCTGGAACTATTCCCGGGATAATTGCCTTAAGAATGGAGGAAGAGCAGCTTCATCAGGTTTTCTCCCTTGATTCTAATTAGTTGACAAATGAATTGAATTTTCCGCTTTTTAAAAACATCGATTTTTTACCACACGATGTTATCGACATCGATGTTTTTCATACGATGTTTCTATGAAATATCGTCATCGACATTGACGTTTCCCGTTCGATGTCCCATCCCCAGTCATATCTGAACCAGTGCAAGTTTTTCTCTTTCAAATATGATTATGCAAGTCGGTAAGAATCCCCCTCGGGAACAGAGCTGTGACCCTGCATTGTTTTCCAGTAACCTCTTTAACCCTTAATGTCCTGAGGTATCTTTTTGGAAGTACGATTTTCAAGCTTTCTGCAGCACTATTTATCCACTTTTAAGACGATTTGTTTTGCTTACCTACAAATCGATTGTTTGAACTATGGATTGTTGGTGAAAACGGCCCTTAATATCTGCTTTGAACTATCGATTGTTTGAGAAGACGCAGGAAAATCATCAACCCCTGGGATAATATTGTGATATCAAATAGGTATACATAATAATTCTTGTTCATTTTATCAATAATTCATTGCTTTCAAGCTATTTCTCCGATCCTGAAGAATTTTTTTGGTAAATACCGATAGCAAACCCCTCTTGAAGTATCATTGCAGAACCTCACTACAAGCACCTCTCCTGAGGTATCCAAAAAGATACCACGCAGTTTTAATCGAATTTTAAAAAATCATATACCACTCGATCAAAATCAGACACCCCACGCCTCTTAATCAGTCAAAATGAACCAAAATT
Source organism: Apolygus lucorum (assembly GCA_009739505.2). Lineage (NCBI taxonomy): Eukaryota > Metazoa > Arthropoda > Insecta > Hemiptera > Miridae > Apolygus > Apolygus lucorum. Next base: position 35,725,872 of record CM019172.2, read on the forward strand.
TGGTAACAATTCTGAGAAAAAAGAAAAAAAAACAACGAATGTTCTGAACAAGTGGGAAATTAAGGGTTAATTCTGGCTGATAGAACTGAATAATCCTAGACTCGAGTCACTGTTATCGGAGGAATAGGATGTACCTTTTTCCTTCACCCCTTACTTGATTTTGAGGAATTACAACCAACAAGAGGTGGATTTTTGTTTCTTTCCGTTGGAGTTCGAGTTTATCCTTTTTTAATTTTTTTTTTTTTTAAATATCCATCCTGTCTTCTTAGCCAAGTAGTCTTCAACCGTGGTGTAGTTGACGTGAGAAGGGCCTTGATTTTCATTAATACTTGAGCTGGCGTGCCTTCGAGACTTTGAATTTGGAGAGATAAATAGAATTATCTTTCTCTTAATATACAAAATAATATGGTGGCGATTTTTATGACAGCACGACAGTTATTATGATAGCATCCAAAATTCATCCATCACAACCTCCAGTCGAGTGGACGATATCCGATCGAAAGGCGCAAATAATCTTAAACAGATTGCTAAAGAAAACTTGAAAAGTTTCGAAATTGTGTTTCCAGTAAATCAGTGAAATGCATGGTTTTCCCACATTGTACGTTTTACCAACCCCACGAGCAAAAAAACTGGAACGAAGGATTCAAGGGAAATGTACCGAAACGCTTTTCCAACTTGGGACCCCACCGTGAAAATAATGGCCAACCCAGATATTCCGGGGAGATTTAGGTCCTAATTTACTTTTGAAGAAGGTTCGTACCCAGGAACCTCGCTTTGAAGAAAGGTTCGAGATTCCCAAGAGTCACGATGACTGTTTCTCCCAGGCGCCCAGAGTCCTAGTTCCAAGAGCCTTCCCCCGCCGCTTAGGCGCTCCTGAGGGTTTGTTTAGCATAATGATCGCTTTTTTATATCAATTTTCCTCTTGGAAATGACAGCGAGTGGAACTCGATGAGATAAGTTTGGGTCCTTGTCTATTCAAAAGGTTAGGTTCAACAATTTTCTTTATTTACACCCACTGGAGTTTGGTTTTTTGGACTTTCTCTTGGAAGTGGTAGTTGAAAAAAGTTGGGAAAGACAAGGAAGTGAAGACTTAGTAAGGATTGGCCCTCATAACACTATGAAGACGTTCATAGTGTTACGTCAGAATCATTTAAGAATCATTTTAAGATGATTAATGATGATTAATTTTGATAAGAATCATTTAAGATGATTCTGATATAGACTCGAGCGAAGAGATTAATTTACACGTTTAAGAATCAGTTCTCTTCGTATCTACCTACTTAGTAGACTCTGGCAGTAGTAACTATTGGTGAACTAAGCTGAAGAACTTGGCAATGAAACTACAGTTCGAACCATACTCGAAATGGTCGGGGTTGAAGTTGTAGCTTTGACAAAATATATTCAGATGTTAGTACTGGAGTCCGGGGGGGGGGGGGGGTGGTAGCGTACCTGAGCCGTGTATCAAACATGACAAAGGCAAAGATATCCTTATTAGTCTGAGGCTCATGAGATCTTTACTCTATTTAGATGATAACGCTGCTGCACTGTTCAACCTAAGCAAACTTGACTAAAGAACTAGGAACTCAGTCAGCTTCGCAATTCATTTTTTACTGAGCCACGGTTTCCCTCAAGGCTGCTTCCCATTTCACCCATGTCCAATCAGGCAGCCATTCATTGGAGCAGGTGTTGCTGAAAAAGCGGCTGGGAGGAAAAAAATCGACCTGTAATTATGTTGGTGTTGAAAAGAACCACAATGGCCGACCAACTGTTCATCCGGTCTAAGCTTTTCTTCGATAGTTCGATGAAGACTAAAAGTTCAGCACAGCTATTTATTGTAAAGATAATTGTTGTGTTAATAGGTAGATCCAAATGAGCATTAAAACAATATTTTTCGTACACTGGATCGGTTCTTTTGAAGAGAAATTGGCCAAATTTTATGGACCAGTCACATTAGATAAAAGGCATAAAACCGGACAGACAACCCCACGAGAATGTGATCGAAAACATGAATTCCAAATTTCTTCATGGCAGCTTTGAATCAGTTTCTTTTCTGGTTGAGAAACTTGTGAAATCCAGATATCCATCAATTTTGGACCAGTTTCACAATTAGGTTATATGAATAACTGCTAAAATTAGTCTAAAGAAACAATCTAGTCTGAATTGTACAAGACTTTTAACGATTTCCCCGGTATTTCTTGTTGTTTTGGTGTCTTTCTCGTTAGGGAAACTGATCAGATCCGAGTAGCCACCATTTTTGTACAAATTTTCCCGAGGCCAGTGACGCCTCCACCGATAAATACATTATATGAAGACAATTCTGTTGGTGCGGCTGCGTATAACGGGCGGTGACGACTTGAACACGTTTCATTGTTCGTCGGGACTCCAACTCCGGAATCTAGTATGGAGCAGATGACCTCAGAAGGCGGCAAGAAGTAGAAGAATATAGTAAAAGAAGAAGACCAAGGAATGGAGGCGAAGAGAAAAAAGGTGGGCATCAGAAGAAAAGAAGGGCGATCTCCGACCTCTCACGAGTCGAGGCCAGTGTGACTGCTCCATTGTCGTAGTAATTATATTATCCCATACAAAACAAGTCTCCCTCCCTGCTACGTCCTCCTCTTCTTTTTTTCTTCTATTGGGCGATGAAGCTTCCACACTGTTCCACGCCAACTCACTTTCAACAGGCCTCAATATGGCCGACTCTGGGGAGTTTTCAATAGAAGAGACGCGAGACGAGATGCCCAGTGGTCCATTGCCTTATAATACTATCTCGGAAAGTCCTTTGTCTATTGTGACTTGTGACGTAACTCATTGACTAGCTCGCGAGCAGACTGCGGAAAAGTGATTTACACATGAACCTTGAAAGGGTAAACAGTCTGATCAAGTTGAACATCATTCCCGTTTTTTGAACAATCAAGATGTCTCACATGTAGCATATTACAGAAGTCTTCGAAGTACTTTTTGTCTCGCCAGGGTGGACTTGTGATTTTCATAAGCAGCAAGAAGATGATCTTGGTTAGCAAGCTAAACAACCCTTTCCCTGTGGCTTACAAGATGATCCACACTTGAAGCTTGAAAGGGTGATCAGTCTTAAGCAAGTTGAACATCATTCCCATTTTTTGAACAATCAAGATGTCTCACATGTAGCATATTACAGAAGTCTTCGAAGTACTTTTTGTCTCGTCAGAGTGGACTTGTGATTTTCATAAGCAGCAGGAAGGTGATCTTGGTTAGCAAGCTAAACAACCCTTTCCATGTGGCTTACAAGATGATCCACACTTGAAGCTTGAAAGGGTAGTCAGTCTAAAGCAAGTTGAACATCATTCCCGTTTTTTGAACAATCAAGATGTCTCACATATAGCATATTACAGAAGTCTTCGAAGTACTTTTTGTCTCGCCAGGGTGGACTTGTGATTTTCATAAGCAGCAAGAAGATGATCTTGGTTAGCAAGCTAAACAACCCTTTCCCTGTGGCTTACAAGATGATCCACACTTGAAGCTTGAAAGGGTGATCAGTCTAAAGCAAGTTGAACATCATTCCCATTTTTTGAACAATCAAGATGTCTCACATGTAGCATATTACAGAAGTCTTCGAAGTACTTTTTGTCTCGTCAGAGTGGACTTGTGATTTTCATAAGCAGCAAGAAGGTCATCTTGGTTAGCAAGCTAAACAACCCTTTCCATGTGGCTTACAAGATGAAGCTTGAAATGATAAATCTTTCTAAGCAAGCACTTCACTTCAGAGAGCAGTTCAATTAAGTTGTCTTCCACGTACTCGTAGATACAAAGAACGTTTCCCAATCAATTCCCCCAAACGGAAATAGTTCCAATTATGCAACATGAGGCAATGAGCGAATTTTCAAAGGTAGTTCAGCTACATTTCCACCAATAATATAAACGAAGCAGAGCAGATAAATAATTTTAAAATATCATCATTATGTTAATTAGAAGCAATCTTTCAATATAAATTGTGACAAAATGCTGTCCAAATCTTCGAATGAAAATTGAATTGAGCGATGAAAATGCTTGGAATTGAACTGAACTATTTGCCTTTAGTGCTTCAATAGACTTGGGAGCCAAGTGGTATTTATGTAAGAGTCTAAATAGTGGTAAAAAGTGGCGGTTGAACCTTGAGGTGAACTACCGTGCAACAGAGAAGCAGCTCTTGATTGGTTTCATTCGGTATTTCCCGTATCAAGCGGGATTGTGAGAGGAATCCTTCATTGTTTCATCCCTTACGAACCATCATCCCGTCAGCACGGCGGACCACAGCCGTCAAGATTTTGAAGGGAAAATAACACGTCGGAGCTCACATCTCTGAAAGGCGGAGCCGGAATAAGCAACTGGATGATGAGAACGGCATTCAACGGAGCCGAATAAGAAAAAATGCGTGAGTGGTTCCTTTCAATTAAGGCCTCAGTTTTCCATCTCCAAGTCGGCTATCATTGCTTGACTCAACCACTCAATAGTCAGATTTCTATCAGCGCTACACGTGTTTATACAGAGCTAGGAGATAACAATATAATAATCACAGAGGTACAGACAAAGAAACCAACTCGCACATCGCAGGAATGAAATTCTACTCGAATCTTACACTCATTACGGCTAATTCCTCCCAACTAGATGTCTCATTATTATCTACAATCTAGAATGGGGACTGCAATTGAGATACTGCTACGAGAAACTCATAAGAACGCAATTCAATGAAAAAATTGTGTTTGCATTTTTTTAAATATTCAGATCCATTAAGTAACTCAGAATTCAAGATTAACAACGCAACAAAGGTTTATCATATTTCTGTGTAGATCACAGCTTAGCCATTGTCACTGCCTATCAACCATATTTTCGCTTCACAATCAAGTTTATTTGAAGAAATAAACACTTCACTCTAAATTCGAAAAAATGGGGGGTTATGGGTGCCTTAATTAGAAAATTTGATAATTGGTCGCTAAGGACGCAAAACCGAGTACAACTCACGATCGCATTTTGCTTAACTAAATTTGAACGGAGATTAGGCCTCTTTTGCTATTCACTCTCGTGTTTCTGATTTATCGTAAGGGTGGTCTCATTCGATTCTAAAAATTCAATACTATTTCAAATTTATGGAAAAACAATACCTTTAAAATGAAAGTTTTCAGCTAGGGTGTTTTGAAAATTTCAACCCTTAGAAGTGACCGACATCAATCAATAGCTTCGGGGCACAACAAGACTCATATATCAAATTTCATCAAAATCGGTCCATGGGAACTAAGGAAAAATGTTTGATTGTTTCCATCGACCCTTCCAACTTTCACCCTAATCCGAATCATTTCCTCAAGAAAAAATTTAAAAATAATTCCAATTTTTGGCAAGAAGATTAATTTTGTTGAAAACTCGTGTTGGAAGTTTTTGAGATTTAAATAATAGTAGGTAGTTTGAAATCAGATGAGTTAGGTAAATATAGCTGTAACAATCATTTGCCACCGTCGAGCATCAGCGTTATGTATCAACTTCATTTCAAATATCTCCGTGCCGATCTGGAAGACCATAAGGCACAAAGGACCCAGAAAAAAGCCGACAGAAATCAAGGGGCCGAGAAGGGGCACCAAGGAACAGCCACGCCCACTCCTACAGTCCATTGGTCCGGCCCAGCATCCCCCGCGGGATGGAAGATCATCCCCACTCCGCAACTGAAGGGACGAGCTCGAGGGTCGACCAGAGATGCACTTTCTCTCTAATGAAGATTCTGTTCAAGAATAATAGATTGGTCGACCATTTAGAGCAGTTTTCATTTAGAACGAGTGTCTTCAAACTACGAAAAGTCCCATTCATGCAGCATGAGTGAATGAGCGAGTTTTCAGAGAAACATTTTAACCGATTTTCAGTAATTTGTCTCCATTACAAAGTAGATATTCTTGAAGGAAATGTCACGTTGATTTCAAACACTACAGCATCAAACACACACCAAAAACCTCAAAAATACTCGTAAATTCTTGATTTCACTTCACAGTCTACCAAAGTAGCGGAAGCTTCGTTTTCACTTTTTTTCCAGAATCCAAGAAATTTTCCAAAATCAAAATTTCCACTTGCCTTTTACGTTACAGACCTTCCTGAACAATTAGGGTTCCGTGTCTGTTTGTCTGTGTGTTTGTCATGAAATCCTTGCCACAGCCATAACTTCTACAATTCTCATCCGATTTCGATGAAATTTTAAGGGATTGTGCGGGTTGGTGTGTAGATGGCCCCCAATGAAAATCATTACCCTTGGACTGATAGTAGCTGCTGCGCATGCGCGAAAGTGAAATCCTTGCCACCGCCATAACTTTTCGATATGCATCGGATCATCTATACAATCGGGTTATGGGTAAGCTCTGTGCCACACCCACTAGGCAGACTTTCTTTTTATTTTCAGCAAACCATACCAATCTACTGCGTTCACAGGGTACGTTTTAAAAACTCTTAGTACCCCATATTTACACTCTACTTATGTCCACGGACTCATGGAGTGACCACTCCAATAATAATGATTTATTACGGTTTTAGGTACGTCGAAAACACACTTCGCTGGTCCCAAAAAAAAATTCAGCCGTTTCTGAACAATTTAAATTTTCTGGAGTTGTACGCCAATCGGAAATTATGGTAATTCCGCAAATATCATAAATATATTACATAAATACAATTAAGACGATAATCTTGAATGAAAACGTAAAAACCCCCCTTTGAATAAAAAAAACCCTTTGGTTTATTATTTTACCTTTGGAATCGACCAAGAAAAAAAATTTTAACCCCCCTCAAAATTTGTCCACCGTCCGCAGCACTTTCCTTAGTTCCCATGGACCGATTTTCATGAAATTTGGTGTATGGGCTCCATTTGGGGTCTAGTTGTGCCCTGAAGCTTTTGGTTGATGTCTGTAACTTCTAGGGTTGAAAAATAAGGGATGAAACATTCAAATCGCTCTAGCTCAAAAACTGTTAACATAAAGGAATTGTTTTTTTCTTCACTTTAAAATAGTACTTATTGCATTTTTAGAATAGACTGAGAACACCCTGAGCTCTTACGATAAATCAGAAACAGGAGTCTGAATTGCAAAAGAGGTCCAATCTCCTTTCAGATTTTAGCTGACCAAAATGCGATCGCTGTAGGTACTTGGTAGGTGGGTGGTGACAATGGCAAAGCCGAGTTCTTTGCAGACAAGTGATCTATATAGAAAAATAATAAACCTTTGTGTAATAATTTGCAGCGTTTTTTTATGAATTTTAGATATGTTGTTAGGAATAATATAACTTTTGTATTATACCTACCTACGACTAAATGTTCGGTTCTAAATTTGGCTAAATTTATCAAAATTGACCTATTGAGCTAAATTGACCTGGGTTTCATCATTTACGCCGTAGGCGTTGACTGGATAGCATTCGGGGGATCCAGGGGAGCTTACGAGGCGAGAAGCGCCTAGTTTTTTAACGCACACCCTCTGAATCCTTTCTACATGACCCAAATGACTCCCACATGAAATTTTTTCCTGATGGGATATCGTTAACCCGTGACTAATTCACATAGAACTTGCCATACTATGGGATATGTCACTGAAAACTCCTAAATTATAGCTCCCGGTGGGAGTTCTTAGAAGGTTAGAATTTTCCATAGAGATTTTCGGATAAGTTCAACCATTTCTATTGTAATGTCCATACTTGTGACAATTCTGAATACGTACCGAAACTAGACGACACTACATTGGGCGAGAACATGCATTTTGTCAGAGCAGGTCTGCACCCGATGGCAAGCGTCGCAACCCCTCAACAGATGAGTAAATTACTCTGTGATTGAAGGAGGGAAAGAACATGAGTTGTTTTGGAAACAATTATTGTATTAAATTATGGATTTATAAGTTAAACACGCCCCAATCTCGTCAATTCAGGTGATTAATCAAGGTTTTTTCCCCTACTATAACTTTCATAGGAATTAGGCACGTTTATTGTTTTGTAACGCATGCATTCCAGGGGACGTCCCATTGGATAAACATTAGATCAATTTAAACCGGTAGGTAAGCCACAAAACTGTTTTTTTTTTTTTTTTTTTTTTTTTTTAACTTATTTCGTGGGTGAAGTGGCAACATGAACTAAATCATTTTTTGGGCGTATTGCGTTATGAGTGTTTCTAGATTCAAATTTTCGCACCAAATCGTTTGGTGCCCTCCAAATCGACAAAAAAAAAAAAACAACGGATGGCGCCAAAAATCGTATTGTGGCAACAATGCCATATTTCCAACGTGACAACATCATGGCCTAAATCAGCTGTTTTCAGTCTATTTCTAACCCCCACTGCCAGGCTCAGAAGAAACGTGAGTATTCTTAATTATAATTCTATGCTTTTTACCATTTTTTATATGTATGAAGTGTAGGCGCTCACTCAACACGATTATGATAACAATTTTGCAATCCAAGCGTTATTAAGACCTTTTAGTAGGTAAGAAAAATTGGACTTGAAATAGGCCATGTTGTGACCACGTTTTCAAGATACTATTTTTCAGAGAATTTTGAGATAGGTCATTGTTCGAGTTTAAAATTTGGATAAATTTGATCAAAACAACGCCGAATTATCTACTTTATTCCTCTTTCCAGGCCTATATTCGTGATGGAGATTGAGGAAGAGAACAGTGACGAGATTCTTGTAACTGTTGACCACCTATGTGCTTCACTGAGAAGAGAGGAGCACACGAAAAAGACTTAGCCCTCTTGAAAACTATCAGCCTGATGACTCCTTACCAGATAATTATAAAGATTCCGGTGAATCGGAAGCAAAGAGTCCCTAACACCGGACTGTCCTAATGATTATGATGCGACGTCCACTGTACCGGTCCATGCTCACAGACAGCAAATTGCAGTGAAAGACAAATGGAAGAGGAAGGAGGTCAAGCCAAAGCGTAGCCATGGACAGTCGTATTTAAGATATTCTATCATCCAGTTCTTGAGAGTCGGTAGGGTTGATTAATATTAGTCAATTTTCGCCAACGTTTACGTGTATTTATACACCATCATCAGGGCTAGAGGGAGGGGGGAAATAAATACACGGAAACGTTGGCGAAAATTGACTAATATTAATCAACCCTACCGACTCTCAAGAACTGGATGATAGAATATCTTCGATTCAGCGGTAAAGAACCACAAACCCTACTGAGTCGTAGGTATTTAAGGTTTCGCAGGGTGAACAAAAAAGAAACAAATTAAATTTTACAGGATGTTCCTAGCATTTCACAATTTTGTAGAAGAGCCAAAATGCCAATTTCTTCGCAAAAATCAACCAAGCTGATCGATAGCGGCTCTTCCAAAGTTTTTGGGAAATGGCTGGGTGGGAAGAGAAAACATGTGTGAGGCTTTACTTTGCCAAGAGGCGCGTAAAACTGGAACCTCTTATCGGGCGAAAGTTCTGGAGTATTCATTCTTTCAGGATTTTCACGAAAGATCTACACTACTGTTGAGTGTTGTCCAACTTTACCTCAGATCAATCCCATAAGGACGCCCAAGTCTTACTGTGGGACACCCCAAGAATGCTGGTGTGAGTATTGTGGGACACAAAGAGAAGATTCAGAGGGTAAAGCGTGAAAAAATGAAGTCGAAAAATAACCTGTATACACATAAATACATATTATTAGGATTTTTGGACAACTTTAGGAATCGTTTTAGAATGTTCCAAAACGGATTCCAGTATTGGACATTTTTTCATTAAATTACACGCTAAAAATATTGAGCCCATGGATAGATTCTCTTTTTTTTTTTTAATTCGCTAACATCAATATCATCAGGACAGGTTCTAAATTCAACAGATTGATACCATCAGCTGGACAGAGGTTCTTTCAAAATAACTGCATAGACCAGTCAAATATGCAGAGGGAATGGGAAATGCATACGCAGGGAAGTGTGAAGATAGTTTGTCAACAACGAGTCTTCGAAACGCACATACGTGGATTTTGAAAGAAACCCGGCGACTGTTGGTTGAAATAGCCTTGGATCGTATGACGTCATCGAATCTAAATTCATATTCCGCGAAGGATTCTAAACCTAATATTTTCAAGGCACCTGTTAGGGTGTATTAGGACGATGATCAGAAATCTTGAATAATCGAAAAACGACAAAATTAAGATGAAATGATGAAAAATTCGGATATTTACCGTTAGATGTATGCAGGCACATACTAAGTAACTCATGTCCTAGAGGCAACTGAGCTCAGGTGGGGTCAAACGGCTCGACACCTGATTTGCATAATCGCATTCAATCGAGAGGAACGCGATGGAAACAATGGAATTTTTGCTTGAGAGCCGGTGAGACTAAAAACCGAAAAGGTCTCTCTAAGCCCTATTTTTAAAAAGTGCCCTTGAACTTGAGGACCGTCTGTGAACCTTCGCGATGCTAATCGGTAGGGAAGAAGTATTCATCGTCAAAACACCCGTCTACCTTCCCCACCCGTAAAACCCCGAAAACGCTTGTCAAATGGGAATAGTACATAGCTTCCTTATATAAACGAAATACAATTACAATTTTGAACCAATAAATATCGTAAATTCCAACTAACGTCCGATCTTATGCGAAATCTATCAACTAGGCAGGTACTTTGCGCATTATCAATCAATTGATTTAATTCATATTTTATGAAAATCAACGGAGAATTTATAGGATATGGCCCGATAGGTACTACCTTTAAACATTTTGCACGAAAAATTTTATGAGGTTCAACAAGGGATGAATATTATGGGCAAAGGTTTTACGCATATATGCTGAGGTTACCGTTTATTCGACTACGATGAAACTCGCAGGGTTAAGGGATCTTGAGCAATAACAAGCAAATGACATGATGACATTATAGTTCAGATAAATAGGATGAAAAACCGTAGCAGTTCTAATTTATTGTTAAAGGAATTTGACATTGATGTGTGGATGGAGTGACCATGTTGATGATGAAGGGTTAGAGTCTACTGTTCAATTGTTTTATTTTTACTTATTTCATTTTCATTTCATTTATTTATTTAAATTGTTTATTGCTTTATTTTTATTTGTTGTTTTACTGTTATTTTGTATTGTTTTGTTGTAGTACATGTTTCGGAGGTATATTGTCGCCTTCTTCAGTCGAAAAACAATAATTATTAAAACATCGACGAAACTGCTATGCAGTTTGGAATTAGATTATGCATATGTACTTTTAGTGTGTAGAACTATCTAGTTGAAGTAAATGTAGGGGAGGTGAATTGACCCTTCTAGACTTGATATTTTTAACTTATATATTCTCTCACGAAGTTTCGACCCAGGATCAGAGTCCTAACCATGTGAATGTTCAAAGAATACAGGAAGAAATTCAGTAAGGATGTGTGACAAACGATGTAGGTATGACGAATGTATTACGATGTATGACGAAACGTCGTGAGATAATAAAGAAGAGAAGAAAATATATCAAGTCTAGAAAGGTCACCACCCAATTACTTACTTGTAAGTGGAGGTGGAGAAAATGAACAAATTATAGAAGAAGAATCCTACCGAATTATGCACAATACTTTTACGTTTTACATTATTTTATTTTATCTTAATGTATTTTAACGTAAATTTATCTCATTTATTTTAGTTTCGCCGATGTACTACTGAAAAACAACAGGAATTTTACATTTGCACGAGCGCAGTACCTGCCAAATATCCGAAAATTATTCTTCTTTTCTTCTTGAAGAAGTCCCAAAATTTTAAAAAATAACTTTAATTTGTGAGATTTAAATTGATTTTTGTTTTTTTAATTTTTTTAATTTGAGTTTTTTTTATATAAGGTTGTGAGGAAACTTATATTTTGGAGGATTTTATATGAAGGCTTGGCATCTCATCTTCAAAAATCTTTATTCATTTCACGGGAATGGAAATATAATTTCGAAAAGTTTTGGTTGTTACAAAGAATGTATAGGCACGCAGTTACACCCATAATAGAATCAAAATTATCTTAAAAGTAAAACATGAAGAGAAATTTTTATTTCTAAATTTTTTCATCTCCCACATCGCAAGAAAAAAAACTATATGTATCGGTCACCTAGGTAGACCCTCATGCAATACTAACCTTGGCCTACGTTTTCCCTTGCGTAGAGGCTAACACCTATTCGGTACTCATGATATTCAAAATCACTTTCCCATCCCACACTTTCCCGAAAATTTGTTGGAAGTTGGAATAAAGTAAGCAAGCACAAGGCAAAGCAAGCAGATGTAAATTGTAAGCACGATGCAAGGATATGTACAGTCATGAGACAAACGGATACAAAAGTAAGGAATTGACCAGGAAGATCTTCAAAACGGAATTTGGGTGATTTGGTAGACTTACACTCTTATAAACTCTCCAAGCGTTCCAAGCAAACCTCAAATTTGGAGTAAAAAGATGTGGAAATATGAAGAAAGTAAAGTAAGACATTACTGATAAATTAATCACATGAGCCAATTTAAAATTGGGTATTTTACGAAACAATCCTTGAATTTGTTCCAATTTGGAGGGTACTTCTTAGTTGGTTTCAGAATAGTTGCTGATTCATTTCGTGATATTCCAATCAGCAGGAGAACTATGAGAAAATAGCAAAATATTCTGAAAGAATTTCTAGAGAAATAAACTGCTCCTAGTCAGGGTGTGAGCTTATGTTGACAAATGTCGAATTTCTTGTAAGTCTGAGGGATATTTTATATAAAAAACCTAATCAAACTTCAAATCTTCTCCACGAACTCACAGAGTACCCACTCGGTCATTGTTTTGCTTCCGAGTCTACCAAGGTAGCGGAAGCTTTGTTTTTTATTTTTCTAGATTGAAATCTAGATATTATACAAATTTCTCACTTAGACGGAAAAACAATAGATAATGGATACGTCCATTGTTTCTATAAATAAGCAGAATTTTAACCTTGAAAAGGTTTTAGCGATGGGACCCCCCGCCGAAAAACGACAGGAAAAATCGACAGTAAAAAGCGACAGGAAAAAGCGACAGGAAAGTAGCGCTATGATTTATCATATGCTTGACGACAAATATGCTTGACAACCTGATGTTATTATGAATAAGGAGGTATCTTAAATATTACAGTGGGAGAAAGATAAAGAGGGAGGGGGAGCAAAAACCTTTTCAAGGTATGTCACATTTTAGCCATTAGGCGTTAGAGTTATTATTAGAGTTTTTTCTAAATTTTCAACCTCCTTTCCTTATTTCTCATGGAAATTCAAATTTGATTACATCGTTGGAAAGAGCGTTAAATTTCCTATCCGTTTTGTGGCAAACCCAAGTTTTTAAACCCATTTGTGAAAGTGAAATGACCCGTACGTAAAGAAACTATCAGTTTCTCCCTTAGAGGGAAAAATAATAGATCATGGATATGTTCATAGTTGTAGGTGTAATTTGAAAAGTAAAACGATGAAATAAAATAAGCACATTATATTTTATGAATAATAGTTTCTAATAATATGTACCTACCTATTTACTTTTTCTATAAATAAACAGATTTTTTTTCTAAAAAAAAAAAAAAAAAAAGAAAACTTCGATGCCACGTAATAATATTACGTGCTATAATATAGCACGCTACTATATATCATATTATATAGCAGTATTCTAGAGAACCTTGCTTCATAGCTACCGACATGTAGCTATGATTTTGTATATGGTATTGGGTTGCGTTGTTTTTGTGGTAAAAAACGTGTTGAGAAAAATTCCTTGACAGCCAAACGTTGCAGTTTTTGTGGCAAAAAAGTGTCGTGAAAAATTCCTTGACCCCAGCCAAAAAACATGGAAAATATGTCAAAAAAAAGCGGAAGGAATTCTCCAAATACGTCTACAACAAAAATACTCTTGGGCAGAAATACCAAATAATCCTCCAGTTTATCTTTATACTGAGAATTCCGGACATGATTCTGAGTTTGATAAAAGGGTCTCGCAAGAGTACGTAGCAATGACGAATCACTCATCTACTCCCACATTCACTCGAGAAATATGTAGATACGTACACTTATGATGTTAAAACCTCCGAAATTTCATTCATCAATGAATGAGTGATGAATGGGCCGCAGGGGATTTTCGACAAGTAAGAACCCCGATCAATGTGTTTCCGACAACCTACATCCTGGCCAGGAACTTTTTCATAGTTTTGGAAAACTCACCGTCAATATGACAAGACTAAGCCAGGAGACATATCATGTTAAGAAAGCTTTGCCAGGATAATCAACCCCATGATCGGAAATTCAACAAAGGTTGGCGACGTTAATAGAAACATCACATTTTAAAAAATCATACAATTATTGAGGAAGCAAAGAGCCTCAGCAGATAGTGTAGGCAGGTATTTATTAGTGTAGTTAATTTACCAGTGCAATTCCGAGGAAAGCTCATCATGACCGCGGCATAGGAAATACGAACACTTCGAGAGCACGGAGAAGACTGAAAAGAAGTATTTATTTCGAAATAGCTTCGAATGCAATATGTATGACCTCCCAAGAAACGTTTTCGAAAAAAAGGTTGAGATGAGGTCAACGCTCGGGTTCCATTTGTCATCGGAAACGTCCCAGAACCCTCAGGGACGTCCCAAAGGGGTTGAGGGACAGGAACTGTGCAGAAAAATACGCGGTGCCATTAGCGGTCAGTTCGGCGCACCGAGAAGGAATGATTTTTCTCAAAAAGAAAGCTTCAGGTGACCGCAGAAGATGAATGATCCACAATAGAGCATTATGGGAACTTCAAAGGTGCGAGCATAATTTCGGCAGTGCTTCAAACTGCCCTGAAATCTCCTAGTAGGTTCGAGAAGACAGACACAGGTAGGATTGTATACTGATGCTTCCTCACAACAAATGGATGAGATCCCCTCCAGTAGTATGCGAGCAGCATCAGAAAAATTTGGGTCTTCACATTTCAAAATTTCCATTCAAATTTCGAGTTAAAGAGGTTTTGAAACAGTTTTGGTCCCGTTATCCATTGAATTAGACGAAATCTAGGCTAGATTTTGAAATTCAGGCGCATCTAGTGGGACACCCCCTCCAGATGTCCCCATGAATTTCTTCGCCATCTCACCATAAGGGTGAAGTGAAGATGATTTTGCTTTCCCATACTATGGGAGACATCTAAGCTTTGTCTTCGTGCTGCATGCCTTTGTCTTTCTGCGGTCTTTCTCAGCCAAAGTCGAAATCATGGCCCGATTTTGATTACTTTTTAAAATTGAAGTCTCGTTAAAGCAAAGAGCAGGAGCAGTATGGAGTTCAATGGAGCAAAAGATGTAGAGAATTGAAATGAAACGTTGGAAAATAAAAAGATGCATCCCGAGTTACAATTTGAAAACAAGAGTCCTGAATTTTTCTTCTTTTTGAATTAATCTAAAATTCTGTAATTTTCAATTTCCATCGTTGAAAACATGCGAACTGCTTATTGTTATACCATGGAAGAAGTATATTAGTAAGTAATATTCTTCCGTGGGTAGGTATACCTTGACGGAGAAAACTAGGCCGAAACTGAGTGAGTTGTTACAATTGGCAGCTTTTCTACGATCTAGAGGCGGATCGAGGAACTAACTGGTTAGGAGAGCTGAGCTGAGCTAACAAGAGAGAGCGCCACTAGCCTCAACGGATTCCTCCAATTCACCTGTCAGAAGAGTGAGCTTCTCAATCACCTGCAGCCAGAGGTGTACAGGGTAGTTGCTGATGTTGATCATTTCTTTGTAAGATAGTAATTATTAGTTTATTGTTTATGATTCCTCTTCCCCCAAAACTTATTCTCGCTCAAAATTGGACAAATGCAGGAGTATGGCCGGATCTTTCATGCAAATAATGTTGTTGTGAACTTGGAGAAGTACCCACGTTTCCCCAATCTTTCCCTAATGACGTTACGACCTCATTATAACTTGGACTAACAAGTTACTAATTCCTCAATTACCTGATACCAATTGCTCGAACAGACCATTCGAGAGTGAAAAGCCCAGTCTTCAGTGATTATACACAGGTACTCTTACCGTCCAAATAATATTAATAAATTGATTGATTGATTGATTGATTATTCCAGAGGTAAACAATATAAGTCGTGCATACGGTACCTAATCGTCGTTCTCCTTCCTCATACACAGTTCGGAAACTCACCTGAAATCAAAAAATGAAAATTTTTAATATAGTACCTAATATTTAACTCAGGAAAAATATGATACAAAGTATTTATGTTAGTAGCTTTGATCGAGTTGTTCCCAATTATGCTGATGATCGTACTACGGCTCCTACAGATCATGACGAAATCATTTAGGCCAAGATCCCAACTAGGTATCCTACAAAATAAAAAATTTAATTTTAAAAATTAAATTAATTCTAGATTTAATTTTTTTAATTCCATAAAAATTAGAAAATTATAAATTTGTTCATAAAAAATCACGTTAGAGCGTGCGCTTTTTATGTTGTTCCTAAAGCTGGAAAATTCATAGAGGACCGTTTAGAACCTGAATATTTCAACAAAATATGGCCATGATTTCGTGTACCCTGCTACCGAGGGGGAAGAAATACCTGCAGGAAGATAGAAACAAAATTGTTCTAGGACTTCCGGTACTCCTAATGCTTTAGAACATTTCGATGGACGGACATTTATTTCGTGAAAACTCACAATCCAGTGAGGCACTAATGGAGGTCAACTATCGGGCCAGGGGTCAACCAAAAAACGCTGCAAATTATTGCCCAAAGGTTTATAATTTTCTGTATGGATCACCCTTCTGTATAGATCCCTCCCTACCAACCATAGGTACCTACTACCTACTAGGGAATTTTTGAACATTTCAACCATTCCTATGGTACCTATGGTTGGTAGGGAGGGATCTATACAGAAGGGTGATCCATACAGAAAATAAAAAAACCTTTGGGCAATAATTTGCAGCTTTTTTTCTAACCTAACTTATTGTACCTGCCAACCATTGGTAGCTGCTAACTACCACACCATACTGCCTTCACACCTTCACAATCAAGTTTATTAGAAAGAACTAAACGCTTCACACTCGATTCGAAAAATACGGAGCATCATATCGAAATTTGATTACTGGTTACTCAGAAAGCAAAACTGAATACAACTCGAAGAAATGAACAGCGATCGCATTTTAGTCAGATAAAATTTGAAGGAGATTAGACCTCTTTGGTGATTCACACTCGTGATTCTGTTTTATCGAAGGAAGACCCTTAAGTACTCGTAGGGACCGAACGGTTTGTCCTGCATGGCTCCGAGGGTCTCAAAATTTTTTTTAAATTCGATACTATTTAAAATTGGTGAAAAAACGATACCTTCATTTCGAGAGTTTTCGAGCTAGGACACTCTTGAAAATTTCAACCCTTGATTTTCACACCTTAGAAGTGACTGACGTCAACCAAAATCTGCGCGGCACAACTAGACCCCAAATGGAGCCCATATACCAAATTTGAACCAAATCGGTCCAGTGTTGCTAAGGAAAGTGCCGCGTACGGCGGATGGACGGAAATTTTTTTATTCGATTTTCGGATTCTACGTACCTTGAAACGCAAAACATCAAATTTTGTGGGAGGGGGGGTTAAAGTTTTTTTTCTTGCTGGATTCCAAAGGCGTGTTATTGAAAATAATAAACCAATACGCCGTTATTGCCTAGTTTTCGGATAATACATTTTCATCGTCAGGGCTCAAGGGCACTCAACCTTGAGGAGAGGGCACCCAACCAACCCATACTCTCCATTCGGTTTCCACTCAAACAGAGATGAACCAAAGCCAAAAACTTTTACAGTGGATTCAGCAGCAGGTTATCAACGATAACAATGGATTTAAAATTTAGGCATACAAAAATAGATTTAAAAAATTAATAGTGGAATACACTCAAAGAACTATAAAATCACTTATGGCAAAACAAATTTAGAAAAAAAACATAATTTGATTTTGTCTTAAGGGGGTCTCAATGGGTCGCAGTTCATTCCTCGTTAGTATTTCGGTTAGTATTTCCCTCAATTACAGGGGCTCAAACTTTAAACGTTGTACCTAACTGAATAAACAGATTTTCCCAATTTCCTCTGGCAATTATTGTTTGATTTGCATGATTCCAATGGCAATCTTTTAGTTTTTCAATTCCCTAGACTGCTGCACTAATTAATTTCTAAAATACTCAAAAATGTCAAATTTAGGTAAAATTTTTAAAGTTTGAGTCCCTGTAATTTAGGGAAATACTAACCCGGAAAGAGGAACGAACCGCAACCCACTGAGACCCCCTTAAGGCAAAATCAAATTTTGAAACAAAAAACTAAAAGTGAGTTTTTAATTATTCTAAATTCTTCTAAATTTGTTTTTGCTATAATGGTTTTTATAGTTCTTTGAGTGTATACCATTATCACGTTTTTATCTCTTTTTATATGCGTACATTTTAAATTTACTGTTATTGTTGATACCCTCCTGCTAAATTCAATGTGAAAGTTTTTAAAATTTTTTGGAGTTGTTTTTTTCTTTTTAAGTGAAAACCGAATTGAGAGTATGAGTTGGTTTGTACCCTCTCCTCAAGCTTGACTGCCCTTGAGCCCCGATGATGAAAATATATTATCCGAAAGCTAAGCAATAACGGTGTATTTTTGGTTGACCCTAGTCTGATAGTTGACAGTTCGTAAAACCGCGGGTCGATACACACAACATTTTAATCTTCACGTCATAGCTGTAACTCGAACCCCTATTCCTTACGAAAATTTGCTAATGACACTTCTGAGCCCTTCTGTAAACAGCGCTCGCTACCCGAGACCCAAATATTGTTCAGCGTAATGTTAATTAAGACCAATTGAGATCAATGAGGATATTGTTTCAACACTGAACACCTGGGCGGGTGATAATACTCCACTTGTATTATGTACCAGGAGAGCTGGAATTTGGTACAATAATTTCGAAAGACCACGGAAGTTTAAAACGGAAAATAAGAAAATTCTTAACTCTTGACATTAGTACATCCAAGAGCCCTGCAATTTGGTACGCAATCCAATACGAGCAGTTAAGCCCTGAAATTCGATGAACTTTCGAGGACCATTGGAAGTTACTGGGAGGAAGTCAGCTCAGCAATATGGGAGATAAAAGAACACTGCGCGCACCACATCTGGAGATCTGCATCCCACCTGAAAGTTCATTGGTATTTCGATGTAAAGGTAGCTGCGTGACGTCACGTTTATTCGGCCAATTCAAACATTGCCAGAACTCCGAGCGCGGCCTCGAGGTCGCTTTTGTCGGTTCTCGTCAGGTGCTCGACACTCGTCAGGTTCAAGGATTTTCCATCTTAACGAGATGTGGATGTTTCAATTATCATCTGGCAGGTATTTAAAAGTAGTTTGTGAATTATTACATAACTCCTACGAGGACCCACAAAGATGTATTTTGATATACAGGGTGATCCAAAACGCAAACCTATTTTAAGGTAAAATAGACAATTTCCCACTGTAACATCACTAGATGTAGATCCCTAAATAGAACATAACAACTTCTTGGCAAAAAAGAGAGAAAAGAAACACGGTTCATAACTTTTCGTTTCTCACTGCCGAGCAGAGGTAAGCTTTGTATTTTGAAACAGGTCGAACAAATTTGGATTCACCAAACTCAAAATGTTGACTTCCACTTGGCGTCTCTCACTGAACAATGAGGAATTTCACAGATTTCTGTTTGCATTTTTCCTGAATATTTAATGGTGTGGGATAGATGAAAATCGGGTTGATTTTGGAAAATAAGTCTCCTGTTATTTTTGGGAGACATTCAAAATTTTTAATTTCAAAACTAACCGGGCAAACGGACGTGAAGCGGGAACGCTCGCTGATTGGGCTGTTCGGATCGCCGTCTCCTCCCAGTGTTGCCCATTGGGACGACGAAATCGTGTTTTCTAAGAGAAAAGTTATCAAACAAAAACAGAGGAAACCTAATTTTCCCCATCTTGCTTTTTCTATTTTTTTCTTCAGTTTTTCGATTTCGAACTTTACTGTTTCATGAAATTTTGCATCTGGGGACTATGGATTTCTCGATCTCAGCGCTTCAAGCGGGCATAAATGAACTATTCCAGCATGACGTCATTTTCCCGGTTTTTTTAAACATTCGTATTTTCTACACTGTTTTGTTTATTCGTAAATTAGGAAGTTCGGGTTGAAAGTTTGGCTTAGGGGGTTTTTCGAGGTGCTGAATCCGATTTTGGGGTCAAAAATAGGAAATTCCGACATGGTGAAATTCCTCTTTCAGAATTCTTCACTGACATCTTCAAAGTTGACGTGGCTTACCCTAAAAAAAAAACTAGGTAATGAAAAAGTGAAGTGGTTCCTGTGACCCATACAGGGATCCTTCAAGATTTAAAGAACGACATCAGGAACGAATTTCCAACATTACGACTGTTATTTTTGAAAGAGTCGTGACAAACGCCAGAAATCGGTATATTCAATGAATTGAGAATGGGGGACGTCACCTAAGTGATTTTATCTTCAAAACTACGTAAACCAAAACTTTAGTAGTTTTCCTACATTCTAAAAACCAAATTACAAATTTTCTGATTCATTCAATGCGTATTATTGAGTTTCGAAAAAAAGGAAGTAAAGTTGCCGCACCCTGAACACCTAAACTTTGCCTATTTCGATCAAATATGAATTGCGAGCGTCGTTAGGTTGTGAGCTTCTCACTCTTCGAGGCTTTTGAACCTTTGTATCCTTGTGGACGGTCGAGAGGCGTAATTTGGGCCGCTGATTGCCGGCTACCAACAGTTAGTTGAGGGAACAACGTCATCATCTGAACTGGTCGACCTAGGACACCCCGCTCTCATATCCGCAGAGCAGCAGTAATAGGAAGGACGGCCAGTAATACAACACAAATTTTATAACTACAACCAAATTAGGAGGAAAGTTTTGGACACATAGAATAAGTCAATTCCCAAATATGAAAAATGATCTTCAAGATGGACTTGATAGTCTGGATCGACAAAAGTCGACAGGATTCCCGATAATGTACACGTTTTTCCGATTTTTTACTGGTTCCGCCGCGTTACAATCATCTCGAAGACAGTCTGTAACTAGGTGCTGCCGGAATTTCAAGAGAATGACGTTCATGCCTAAGCAAACACTATCAACGAAACTCACAGATGGCTGTCTAGAAACGTACAAGCACGAACTCTGGAAAAGTCATCAAACTTTGCCAGGTAAGAATAATACAGATAAGAAAGGAACCAAAAATAATTTTTAAAAAGCTCGAAAATTCAAAATGAAAGGAAAATTTTGATTTTGGAGTATTCAATTTTATAAGCAGCGCGAACATGAGAATATTTCTACCTAGAGATTAAGTAAAAACCCAAAATTTAAATTTAATCTCTAATTTTTGAAAAAATTTATATTCGTATTTCTATCAAATTAGCACAAAGTTAGTATTCGTTGAATTTTGACTTAAAAACGCTTTATTACACAAAGGTATTATTTTTCTGTGTAGATCACTAGCCTTTGTCATTGTCACTACCTATCAACATTATTTGCTCTTTACAATCAAGTTTATTTTGAAGAAATAAACGCTTCACATTCAATTCGAAGAAATAGGGAGTTGTGGGGGCCTTCATTAGAAAATTTGATTAGTGGTTGCTTAGGATAAAACTGAGTACAACTCGAAGAAACGAACAACAATCGCATTTTGGAATTTGAAAGGGGATTGGCCTCCTGTATGATTCACAATCGTGTTTCTGATTTATCTTAACACCAAACCTTGTTCTTGAGCGAACGGTTGGTCCTACAGAGCTCTGGGTGGTGTCATTCGATTCTAAAAATTCAATACTATCGTAAATTGATGAAAAAACATTACCTTTGTATCTTATTTTTCAACCCTTAGAAATAACTGACATCCACCAAAAATTACGGGGCTCAACTAGACCCCAAATGGAGCCCACATACCAAATTTCATTAAAATCAGTTCATTGTAACTAAGGAAAGTGCCGCGTACGGCCGACGAACGGCCAAATTTTTATTCGATTTTTGGATTCCACGTACCTACCTTGAAACGTAAAAAAAATTTAATTTAAATTTTGAGGAGGGGTTAACAAAAATGTTTTTTGGTAGATTCCAAAGGTTTATTATTGAAAATAATAAACCAAAAAGTGTTCTCGATGGACGGATTTCCCGCAACAGGAACTAAGGACGATCTAAAGATGATTACCCTGTGGTAGAAACCAGAGGATCTTGTAATCAGTGATTACTCGATCATAAAATGGTCGGAAACTGTAATCTTCCTCGGGGGAAAAACCCGAGATCGCCAGGTGAGAGCGCTCGAGATGTTATTCAAGAAATCCAGGTAAATATTACACGTATAAATAGAACCATACCGAAAACCACAATAAATCAATGGAAAATACCCATGATGAATTTAATAGATTTTACACCAAACAATAACCGACAAAATCCCACAAAAAACTACTTTTAACTAAGAATTGGAAAACATCGACAAAGTTGAGAAATCCAGCTTCTCGACAGAATAAACATACAGAATTAGTTGATGCAAAAATACAATTCCCAAATGGGGAACATGTTCAGAAAGTCAATTCCAAAGAATTGCCAAAAATCAGAACTACATGTTGCAAAAACAGGTTCTACACACCCCACCATTCGTTCGCAATGAGACTGTTTATGCTGATTTTGGACTAGAACATCCTCATGAAGTGCTTCTCAATTTCATGTCACGGTTCTACGAACGAAACTCCGACCATTTCAACCCCTTGGCTGCAGAAGGGTTTCTACCCCCCTACAAATCGCCGACTTCGAAGACCCAAGCACATTATGGATCGCATGTTGGCACTGGGATACCTCAACGACACACAGTACCTTGAGGACGACAGGCTACAGTACCCCCCACTAAATAAAATTTAAAAAATAAAAGTGTGCAACTATAATTTCATTCATATTTGTTATTTCATTAAGTTTACGCCTGCAGAGCGCTAAATCATCAAAGACAATGTAAGTGTGATATTATTTTTCAATAAGGCATACTTATTGTATTTACAATTGACTTAATCAACAAATAAAAAATAAATTAAAAAAAAAAAAATTATAGAGCAACACCACCGATAAATTTCCCAACACAGAATTCGATTCTCACGATCGTGTTGCGAGTTTTTTAGGTCAACAGACAGTAACATAGCTACTGATTGTTGAGACGTTCGCGAATATGTTGAGGATTCTTCACGTTTTCACATGCACCGTGGCTCTAATAGGCCTCACATTAGCACTATCATTCCTGAAGAAAACGAGTTGTTATTTGTCTCCTTGTATTCTTAGAAAAATCTTCCTAAGGCGATTCGAACTTCGCTTTCGCTTTTCGGATTGTTAGGAAAGTAGGTATTTCTGTATCGCAATTTAAGGATGATACAGGGCTAGGATGAGTCTTGTTAAATTCATTTAAATATACAGAAAAAAACAAGAATCAAACAACAAATAGGGTGTGCGCCTGGGTAGGAAAAACTATTTATTGTTATTTTTAATCTAAGGTAGACCTCATTCTGAGAATTTTGGTACCAACCGCGACCTTCTAGCGTGTTTAAATCTTTTCCTATGAATTTTTAAAGTTTCGACCGTTTATGACGTCACAGTGGGCTGGGGGGTCCCGCCCAGACCATAAACGGTCGCAACTTTTAAAATTCATAGGAAAAGATCTACTCACGCTAGAAGGTCGCGGTTGGTGCCAAAATTCTCATGGATGTAGTCTACTTTCGATTAAAAATCTAAAAAAATCAAGGCGCACCCCCCATTGTAGCTCATTTTCAATTAAGTCAGCCGAAAACGTGGCCGTGAAAATCTTGTTCCAGATTACTCCTTCGATCAATCATTCATTTTCAAACATACCAAAAAATTATTCCATCTGTGTTGATTGCAAACGATGAAGACGATAATTTGAGAATATAGCCGATAACTCCCGCAAACGCTTGTGAATGTGTGACGAAAACCGAAACAAATGAATAAATAATTCCCACGTAGAATTGAAAAAGGGGAAAAAAATCGGTATCAATAACAGATCGAACCATAAAACTCCACACCTCGAAATGGATCGTTAACTGCGGATAGGTGCGCCGGTTTTTTTTTTTTTTTTTTGTTTTTTTTTGTTTTTTTACAAGTAAAATACGAAAGATAAAAACCACACGCTGGGGAACAATGTGCCTTGTTTCCAAAGAATGAGTTTTACACACTCGATGGACAGAAATGAATTTACCTGCTGCATGATTTACGACGCCGAGCATGAACTCATCTTCTCACTTGTGCATGCATCTGCACCACTCACTACTCATCAATTTGCATGCCAATTTCACTTAATTTCCGCACATTCTTCCAAAAAATGTCCCCGCTTCCACCAGCAATATGTTTCTTCGGTTATCTAATGATTGTGGGCCGGCTTCTGGTAAGAATCCAAACCCAGTTCAGGATGGGACGGCATTCTGAAATAGTCTAGTCAAAATGTGTTCAAAACGCACCCTCGCAGGAAAGTTTTGGGGGGTTTTCTGATTTCTCCGATTTCTTATGTTTTTCGAGATGCTGAATACGGATCTGAGGTTTGCCACAAACATTTCGTGAAGGAACACTGAAAAAAATTGAGAAAAAAACGAAAAAAGTAATTTTTTGCTGGTTTTTGGTTTATTATTTTCAATAATGAACCTTTGGAATCGACCAAGAAAAAAAAATGTGTAACACCCCCTCAAAATTTGATGGTTTACGTTTCAAGGTACGTAGAATCCAAAAATCGAATAAAAATTTGGCCGTCCGTCCGCCGTACGCGGCACTTTTGCCACTTAGCATTGACCGATTTTGATGAAATTTGGTATGTAGGCTCCATTTGAGGTCTAGTTGTGCCCCGAAGATTTTGGTTGATGTAGGTCAGTTCTGAGGGTTCCAAAATCAATTTTGAAATTTTGAAAACGCCCTAACTCAAAAAATTTCGATATCAAGGAATTGTTTTTCCTTCAATTTAACATTCTATAGAATTTTTAGAATTTTTTGAGACCACCCGGAGCTCTGTAGGACAAACCGTTCGCTCACTACGAGAATTTGAGTTTTGGACGTACGATAAATCAGAAACACGAGTGTGAATCGCAAAAGAGGCCTAATCTCCGTTCGAATTAAAGCTGACCGAAATGCGATCGATGTTTTTCTTCATGTTGGATGGTTGGTGGCTTTGCAGACGAGTGATCTATAGAAAAATAATAAACCATTGTGTAATAATTTGCAGCGTTTTTACTTCAACTCAAAAGTCGAATCCATTTCTATTTGTCCGTTATCCATACGTCGCTTTCCCTCGTGTTTTTTAATAAGTGAAGCATTATAAATATGAATTTTCATATTCCAATTTTTCTAATAGATGAATGACTAAATCAGAGATTCCGAGAAGAGAAAAGGTGATGTTTGGGGTGACTGCGGAAATATGCATATTTCTAGCGCGGCTTGGGCCTAAACGGTTCGTCTAACCAAAAAACCTATGAAATGAAATGCGAAGCAACATTAACGTGCTGTCATTTTGCATATAATAGTTTCCTGCCAAAAGTTGGTCGTCTTCGAGTTACAAGCAAAAAACCACACAAAAAAATCACTTTTTTCGCCTTTTTTGTGTATTTTTTACAACGTTCCGTCGCGAAATTTTGGTGGCAAACCTCAGATCCGGGTTCAGCACCACAAAAAAACATAAGGAATCGAATAAATCAGAAACCCGCCAAAACTTTCCTGTGAAAACAACATTTTGACTGGGCCAGAACGGGAGAGGATAGGATCAGTTCTGAACCATTGTTACTCGAAGATTAAAAAAAGTAAATATTAATTCTTTTTAAAATCGATTTTTAAAATCGACATTTTTCGATTACTTTTATTTCCTGAAAAATCGAAGAATCGATTCAAAATTTCGAGAATAGGCCCGATTCTATTCTGCGGACGAAAATAAATAATTAGGAATCAATAACAATCTGTTGAACTTTGTGGAGTCGTGAGGTATAGTTAAGTATAACAATTTTTTGACAGGATTCGGTGACTAATTTATTTTAAATGATGACTTTTCCATAATATGGAAAAGTCGATCATTTAAAATTAATTTTCTCATATTATGAGAAATGAATTTTTCCTAATGATGCTAGCGAGCTTGATTGACTAGCGAAACCGTTGCTAAAAACCAACGTGCAGCCTTTTTCTTTCCAAGAAGAGGACCCAGAGTCGTTTCGACCAACACGGAATTAATCGATAACAACCACTACAACCAATAACAACCACAACCCCAAGGAAAATGAAAAAACTTGGAGATCAACGACTACCACCAGTAGCCTGCTTGTCACCTTTTAGTTACTGGCTACAGTCCCCAAAAAATACGCAGTGGTTCAATTAATTCGTACGTTTGTTTTTATATTTAGACATATAATTCATGACGTCATCCGATTATCCCCTTTTTTATGATTTATGAAAGGTTCATGAAATTGTATAGGTGAGGAGACAATTTGTTGCGAAAAATATGTCAATATGAAAAATATAGGTAGATGGGTAGTTATTGAAAACTTAGTAGAATTAAAGTAATTTTTTCTATAGTCTTAGAAATAGTTTTTGGTAATTAAACCTGACTATTGCTTGAAAAAGTATAATTTCTTGAGAAAAAAATTGATTCATTTGAATAAAGTATATAGCATGTTCTTAAAACTTTTTTCTAAAAGATTGATACGATAATAGATTCACGTGACAACGTGATGATTCACGTCATTAGAATTCGCAAGTTAAGTTGAGAATCATAATGTTCAATACCTTTCAATGAATATTTTGCACACTGAAAGACAATTTTCTATCTACACGTTTTCCTATGTGAGGTATCCAATATATTCCAACAATATTGCCCACCCAACTTGGTAGACGAGCGGTAGTCAACGCACCAAGGTTCCATTCCGTTGACGTCGAGAGTTCTTTGATTGCAGTGCATTGCTAATTATAACAAATCCAAAGTGGATGGTGATGTGTATTCTCGACTGGCGGAGAACAAAAGCTGAAATTGAATATTTGTATAGAATCAAAACAGGCGATTTTGATAATGGGATTCATGAATATTCCATTCGATACAAATCTTGGGTTCGAGAGAACTGGATCACCTACAACTTTGATTGGGTTGATAATTCCCAGCGACAAAAACTACTTGCACTGAGGGGAGAGAAAATCAGCCAAGATAGATGGGCAGTACAGCTTCCAAACAGTGATTCTGTGTATTATCCGAATGGAAAAACATCAACACGATTAATTTTCCACAAGTTTTGTGATTCCTTCTGACCCAATCGTGACTAAATTGATAATTATGATACCCCATACTACCAGAAATAAAAAATTATTGTGATTAAAATTAGATCGTAAGACTAAGATGTTTAACACAGACCAAATTCGCGCGTTCGCGTTCACCACCAATACGACCAGGTGCGATAAAATTCACAGTGAACCATCTGCAGGCTCACCCTCATGAACTACAGCGAATTCATCAAATTCGGATAGTTATCCGGGACAAGGAAATGACCTCTGACACTGCACCAAAATTGTTCGAAAATCCCTGAATCACAAAATGCTAGGGAAATTTTTAAGGGATCAAATTTTTCTGACCAAAATCAAAATTTTCCCGACCGGCTGCATAAAAACGCTTTGTAAAGAATTTATCATGGATAATGTTGAGTATATTATTATTCAAACGATCTGTGGGGGACGGAATAACTCAGCTACACTGTGGGTGCACCCAACCAAAATCAATAGTACGCCTGATTTTGTTTTAAATTTTAAATCGAAAGTACACCTTATCCAGAGAATTTTGACACCAACCGAGCTCATTTTGGATGAATAGATCTTTTTCCATGATTTTTCAAAGTTTCGAATGTTTATGACGTCACGCGTTATTCCCGCCTGGGCGAGACGCCCCAGCCCACAGTGACGTCATAAACATTCATAACTTTGAAAAATCATAGAAAAAGGTCTTTTCACGCTAGAAGAGGCGCCGTTGGTGTCAAAATTCTCAGAATGAGGTCTAGTTTAGATTAAATGATAACAATAAACCGGTTTCCGATTGCCATGGCAACAGGGGCTAGGCATCTATAAGGCCACTCAGGGTCTTGTCCCGGGCAAAATTTCCCTCAAAAGTTAGATTTTTACCTTTAAAAAACTCTCTTTAAAAATGTATCTTCCCCGAAGTAGAAAAAATTCCCTAGTAAAAAGTGTTTTTCCTCAAAACTAACTGATGATCCATGGAAGCTGAATCCACTACTGAAATGGCTGGATCACTGAATGATTTCATCAACTGGAATGAAGTTGAGGTGTGCTTGTTCCCCAGAGGGTCCTCTGACGCAAAAGTAGGTAAGTGTGATCTTATGGTCAAGTTCGTGTATTTTCTGCACAGAGTACTGGAGACAAGTCAAATTTTCTGGTTTGGTGCCCCACCACTTTCTTATGTCACCCAACGTCCCTCCATGGCCATGAGGAATTTCACCATGTCAGAATTTCATATTTTTGACCTCAAAATCGGATTCAGCATCTCGAAAAACTCACAACAGCGAACTTTCAGCCCCAACTTCCTAATTCACGAATAAACAAAACAGTGTAGAATATATGAACGTTTAAAAAAACTGGGAGGATGACGTCAACGAGCAACTGGTTCATGTACGGCCGCTTGAAGCGCTGAGATCGTGAAATCTCACTTCGTACAGTCCTCGGAGGAAACATTTCCAAAACCAGTAAAGATCGAAATCGAAGAACTGAAGAGAAGAAATAGAAAAAGCAAGATGGAGAAAATGAGGTTTCCCGTGTTTTTGTTTGATAACTTTCCTCTTAGATAACACGATTTCGTCGTTCCATCGGGCAAACAAGGGGAGGGGATGGCGACCCGAACAGCCAATCAGCGAGCGTTTCCGCTTCACCTTGAAGAGGTCAGTTTTCCCGGTTATTTTTTGAAATAATAAATTTTGAACTGTCTCCCAAAAATAACAGGAGACTTATTTTCCAAAATCAGCCCGATTTTCATCTATTCCACACCATTAACTATTCAGGAAAAATGCAAACAGAATTCAAACAGAATTCGGTGAAATTTCTCCTTTTCGTATTTTGGTGTCTCCATGACAAACGAATTCAGGTTCCATGTGAACAAAAAAATCCTTGTGAAACAAGCACGATAGGTAACAAATTTCACACGGTTTTGTGGACGAAAACGAAACAATCGTATTTCGGGTGAATTCTCAACTGGAAACTTCCGTTATCAATAATTCCCTCTCGTGTCACCAAGGTAGCGTTCGCGGTTTGTGTTGTACCTACCCCTCAAAAGTATTATTGGGTACCTTCATCGATTGGTTTCCGTCTGGTTCCCGACCAACTACGAATACTGGCGAATAACCTCGATTCTTAGACGGATCTATAACGCGCCGCAACTTTTCATAAGTAGGGTGACAGGTTATTTTTTCAATACATCGAATATAAGAAGCACTATTTTTTTAATCCCAGAACAAGTGGTACTATAAAAATGGGAAAGAAATCTTTACTTACAACTGTTAAATCGTAAGTGTTGAAATGGTCAGTTTAAAATTTTTAGAAAGACGGAAAAATAATGCGTATTGAGAGGGTCTCAGTCGGTCGCCGTTCGTTCCTCGTTCCGGGTTAGTATTTCGTTCAAGAACCGGCGCTCAAAGTTTAAAACGAATCATCAAAATCTAACAATAATTGCCGGAGAAAAACGTTTATCAATTTAGGTTTTCCACTTTGAGCGCCGGTTCTTGAAAGAAGTAATAACCCAGAACGAGGATCGATGCTAAAATACGGTATATTCCCTATATTGTCATTAGTGATTTTGGATAAATTGGAAAATTACAAATTGGGTGGGCAGTATAGCTTCTTCATTCGGAATAATGCGGGCATTTAGGAAAATTGGTGTTCTTAAATATTATTGATTAATTAACACCAACACGACTTATAATTGCTTCTCGATTATGTTGACGATTTTTGTCCTTCTTACGTGAAATGTGGCTTCCTACGAGTACTTGTTGGATCTGAGTTTAAGCAAAATTAGGCCAATAGATTGTGAGACAGGAAATTCATGTTTGTGCATGAGGAGCAATTATTTCGACGTAGGTGAAATTCATAGAGGACCATCTCACACGAGTTTTGTAAATCAAAATCGGACCAATCTCCAAATTTTGAAAACGTATAGAATAGATATAGATATAGAATAGTATAGAATTTTTAGAATTTTTTGAGACCACGCGGAGCTCTGTAGGACAAACCGTTTGCTCCCTACGAGAATTTAAAGGTTGGACGTACGATAAATCAGAAACACGAGTGTGAATCGCAAAAGAGGCCTAATCTCCGTTCAAATTATAGCTGACCGAAATGCGATCGAGGTTTTTCTTCATGTTGGATGGTTGGTGGCTTTGCAGACGAGTAATCTATATAGAAAAAAAAACCATTGTGTAATAATTTGCAGCGTTTTTTATTGCTCCTGGAATACAAGGAAAACACACCTCCAGCAAGGAAGGTTCACCTTTCCTCGAATACTGTTCTTGTCGTCATTCATAAGATTACTAAGGCAACCATCTATTTTGTTCTCTTGCGGTTTTTCAAGTTGCTTCATTTCGTGATTGGAATTCGCTCCTAACTGGACCTCCCCAAATTA
The DNA here is from genome assembly GCA_009739505.2 of Apolygus lucorum. Lineage (NCBI taxonomy): Eukaryota > Metazoa > Arthropoda > Insecta > Hemiptera > Miridae > Apolygus > Apolygus lucorum. The sequence continues at coordinate 35,756,467 of CM019172.2, forward strand.
CCCGCTGCAGAGAAAGTATCTCGATCTGGTTTCGCGAGTTTTTTTTAGCTCCTTCGTCGAAATCACGCAAGACGTCAAAACCAGAGAGGTGACAAGGCAATGGAAAATCAGCCAATCCAACATTGATCAGCAAAAATCATCTTAGATGCTGGTCTGCACTGTACAATGATAAGATTACCTTAAAACTAATTTTGTGAGTCCAAGTTATTCAGCCCACCCAGTTGGAACCTTTTTTTGGTAAATTCTGTGCATGAGCAAACGTTGATTTTTCCTAAATTCAATAATTTCTCACCATCCAACAGCCTAACTCTGCTCATATTTAAAGCATGGTCCAAGAGAATTGCTTATGGATTTCAACTGTTCAATCATCATAAGAAGAAGAAGTGCCTATGAAAAAGCGAAAAATCATCTACAACATTCTATTCGGGTTGATGTTTATAGCACAATTGGTTTATCAATTTGGAAAACTATCAACATCGTAAAAACATGAACACGAAGGAGTTTCATTCAATTGTAATTATTATAATGTAATAGTTTTGAATCAACGAAGTCTTTAATCTCCGTGTTATTCTTTTTGAGAAAGATATAATGTGCATGTCTTAAGATGTGCTGAAATTTCATCATTCGATCTTGAGGAGAGCCTGCTGGGAGGACCAGTTTGGCTCAAAGTACTTTGGGACTCCCCACCTTTCCCTCCATGACCTGCAAGGCGAAAGGGAAGAACGGATGACATCATCGACCTCTTGATAACAGAGATAAGCCCATTTGCTCTTCCAAAACATCCGCGTTTCCGTCGCTAAATGGTGCAACATCTGTACTGACAGGACATACCTTTCTGTCGTACGTTTTTGTCGTCTGGGTGATCATTAGGGGACGAATTATGTCGATCCGGAAGGGGAGGGATTTTCGAAATATTAATCGAGTGTTGTTTCGAATCAAGAACCGTCGGGTATTCCTCACTCACGGGACACAAGAATACTGACCAAACTGCTCCCCCCACCTGAGGCCTCTCCACGGCTCGATCAGCCTTCGCCACCACGTGACTCTCGTTTGACGAGATCTCGCTGGGAATTGAATCCTGGCGGGATTCTCCTTTGAATCGATTGTTCATAATCGATCCGAATCAGGATGACCAACTCCGCTACAATCATTGAGACATCAACATCGCGGTAACAAACACGAAAGAGACTTCAAGAATGATGAATCCCTCAATACCACTATTTCTCGGAACCTCCCTGAAGGGAAATCTGGTCGTCTCCTATCTATTTTGGTTTATTATTTTCAATAATGAACCTTTGGAATCGACCAAGAAAAAAAATGGTTTAGACCCCCCCCCCCCCACCAAACATATGTTGGTTTACGTTTCAAGGTACGTAGAATCCAAAAAACGAATAAAACGCTGCAAATTATTACACAAAGGTTTATTACTTTTCTATATAGATCACTCGTCTGCAAAGAACACGGCTTTGCCATTGTTACCAACAACCAACTTGAAGAAAAACATCGATTCGCATTTCTGTCAGCTAAAATTTGAACGGATATTAGGCCTCTTTTGCGATTCAGACTCGTGTTTCTGATTTATCGTAAGTTGAACGAAATGCGATAGATTTTTTTTCATGTTGGTTGATGGAAACAATGGCAAAGCCATGTTCTTTGCAGACGTGTGATCTATACACATAGAAAACCTTTGTGTAATAATTTTCAGCGTTTTTACTTCAGAGTGTACCAAGGTAGCAGAAGATTTGTTTACACTTTTAAAGGTTGAAAAAAAAGTTCTCCAAAATCAAAAATTCCACTCGCGATTTACGTTTCAGACCTTCCTGAGCAATTTTGGTTCCGTGTCTGTCTGTCAGTGTGTCTGTCATGGAATCCTTGCCACAGCCATAACTTCTACAATTCTCATCCGGCTTCGATGAAATTTTCAGGGATTTTGCGAGTTGACGTGTAGATGGTCCCCTAAGAAAAGCATTACCCCGGGCTGATAGTAGCCACTGCGCATGGGCAAACATGAAATCCTTGCCACAGCCATACCTTCCACATTTCCCATCTGATTTTGATGAAATTTTCAAGAATTATGCGGATTGAATTGTAGATGGTCCCTTATGAAAATCAATGCCTCCATACTGATATTAGCCACTGCGCATGCGCAAACGTGAAATCCTTGTAACAGTCATAACTTCTACATTTTCCGACATTATTGAGAGATTGTGCGGGTTCACAAGTAGGGTCTCCTAATAGGGTAAAAGCAAGGTACTTAGAGATTGATGTTTTCAGAAGTCGGATTTCTATTTCCGACTTCTTCTGCTTTGCAATCAACTGCTTCAGCTAATATGAGGTAAAAGCAAGGTACTTAGAGATTGATGTTTTCAGAAGTCGGATTTCTATTTCCGACTTCTGCCGTGCAATCAACTGCTTCAGCTAATATGAGGTAAAAGCAAGGTACTTAGAGATTGATGTTTTCAGAAGTCGGAATTCTATTTCCGACTTCTTCTGCTTTGCAATCAACTGCTTCAGCTAATATGAGGTAAAAGCAAGGTACTTAGAGATTGATGTTTTCAGAAGTCGGATTTCTATTTCCGACTTCTGCCGTGCAATCAACTGCTTCAGCTAATATGAGGTAAAAGCAAGGTACTTAGAGATTGATGTTTTCAGAAGTCGGATTTCTATTTCCGACTTCTTCTGCTTTGCAATCAACTGCTTCAGCTAATATTATTCCATTTCATAATCTCAAATCCAGTATAAACGATACCATACACAGGGTGTTACATTTCGTAACGATCACAGGCCAGGAATCGATTGTAGAGCTCATTTTAAGCAAAAAATGCTTCTTAGTAATTTTTTAGTGGCTCCGTTTTCGATTTATTTCACACTATCTTGATTTTTTCGTATTTTCAACCTTATCTCAGTAAAAACGGCTATAACTCCCGAATTTTCCTGCAAATTCAAATCTGATTACGACTTTGGAAAGAGCGTAAAATTTCCTATCTCCTTGACGGACTATTTTTTTTTTTTTTTTTTTAATCGGAAAAACGGGTGGAAATTGGACTTGAAAAAATATTGGTCAAATCTTGGAAACCTTAACTTTTTTTATAACTCTCATAGGTTCTGTAATCCGGCACCTGTAGGCATAAGAGAAGAGCCAAAATCTCAGCTTTCCAATGGTATATTTATTTTGAAAAAGGGACTCATCACAGAAACTTGAATTGAATGCGGCAAAACGTGAATTTTTTCCATGGAATCAGCGCTTCAGATGTTTTTTTCCATTACTTTTTTTTACACAGATTGATACTTGCATTGATACATGTACACAGATTGAATACTGGTAGTACTTACATAGTACCTATAAGGGATATTGAGTACAGCTTGAGATAAATATGAAGACGATTACAAGGTAGGGAATAAAATGGAGAGTTTCAGGGTTGGTTTATGTGTGAAAAAGCGAGAGTTTCAGCTGTCCAGATAATAGAGTTTTGGAAGTATACACCAAACAATAGAGCACGTTTGAAGTCCAGGAATCGAGGATTTCAATGAAAATGGACCAACTGGAGGAAGTCGACTAAATCTATTATAAAACCGACGAAATAGCGATTTTAGGGGATAACGCCAATGAAGAAAGTAGTGTCAATCATTGTCTCCGGGGATAAATCGTTAAATTTCAACTTACTTGCCATCGGAGGCCCATGGTATTCCGAGGATTCCACTCCGAGAACGTTTCGACGAGATCTCTTTAAACAAGACAGCCGCGACATCTAGCGAAACTTCTACGAACGATCGGCTATCCCGCCACCTGATGGATTTTACACTCAAGCATTATAGCATCCAATCTTCCAGAGACGTTCTAGGAATACCTACCTACCCCCCGAATGATTCTGATCCCACCTCAAACGATCCGTAATTTTCTAAATTACCGGCAGTTATCAAGCTCGCCACATCCGTCCTTGAGAAGCCACGCAGTGAAGAAACTGCTCATAATAATAACCAAGGATTCCTACCTGTTCAAACGTGGAAAAAGAAGCGTGCGATCAACTGTCACCCACTGATAAGAGATTTATCATACAACATTACTTGCGGCTTTATAAGAAGGTAAGTAGAATCGTCTAACTTCAGCCACTTTTTGTTGTTTTTTGGTAATTTTAGTAATGTATAATGACTATCTAATTGTTTGAAAAAAAATAAATATAATATATTTATATGCTATATTAAAGCATTGACACGTAAAATTGGAGGTTTTCCATTTCAAATTGGAGGTTTTACACATCAATTTGGAGGTTTTACACATCAATTTGGAGGTTTTTCCATTTCAAATTGGAAGTTTTACATTTCAAAATGGAGGTTTTCCATTTCAAATCGGAGGTTGACGAATTGACGAATCTGGTTTTAATTTGCCCCTTCGAAGACGTCATGCGAGATCCAGGAGGAATACACGTGCTGTTTCCACAGTACCCACGGTAAGAGGAAGAAATGTTTCCCTCCGTAAACACTCGAGGTGTTGATCATTATAAGATAATATTACGAGGCAACTGCAATGGAGAGACGTTTAAGGAATTTATCGGAGAGCTGCACGAAAAAGTGGCGAACCCAACTATCACGTACCTGATAATGGATAACGCAGCGATTCACCGAGCTGGACAAGTTACCAGTAAGATGATCGAATTGGGGTTTAACGTGAAATATCTGCCCCACTACTCACCCAACTTGAATCCAGTGGAGCACTGCTTTTCAAAAATCAAGTTGTCAGCAAGACAAATCCTCAGTGAGCCCCAAACAAACCACGACCTGTGTGACACGATAACCCGAAGCGTTGCAACTGTCACCACATCGGACTGAACAAATTATGTTATGAGAATGATGATAGACATCATTCTCATAACATAATCCCCTGACAGCCGCTGCTGCAGGGAGAAACTTACGTTGAAAAATTTGTTCAATCTTTTCCGTTCATTATGTTCATTCTTACTTGTTGAATGTTACGTTTTACTCTCTAATTTGTTGTTATTGCTTTCCCAGAATTAAATCATGGATTTCCTTCAACCTCCAATTTGAAATGGAAAACCTCCAATTTGAAATGTAAAACATCCAAATTGATGTGTAAAACATCCAAATTGATGTGTAAAACCTCCAAATTGATGTGTAAAACCTACAATTTGAAATGGAAAACCTCCAATTTGACGTGAAAATGCTATATACCTACCTATAGCCTCACATCACACCTTTCTGATGCCCTCTAAGCCAGATTTTTACCTTCTACCCAACTTGTTTGCTTCCGAGTTTACCAAGGTAGCGGAAGCTTTGTTTTCACTTTTCAAGGTTGAAAAAAATTGTTCTCAAAAATCAAAATTTCCACTCGGTTTTCAGACCTTCCTGAACTATTTTGGTTCCGTGTCTGTCATGAAATCCTTGATTGTGCGCGTTGGCGTGTAGATGGTTCCCTATGAAAATCATCACCCCCGGACTGACATTAGCCACTGCACATAATTATTTAGTGGCTTCGTTTTCGAGTTATTTCACACAATCTAGATTTATTCGAGTTTTCAACCTTATCTCAGTAAAAACGATAACTCAGTATGAAAATCATTGCCCGCAAATTGAAAGTATTTTGTGCGCATGCGCAAACGTGAAATCCTTGTTACAGTCATAACTTCTAAATTTTCCAACATTGTTGAGAGATTGTGCGGGTTGACGTCCTCTATGAGGGTAGTGGAAGGTACTGAGAGATTGATGTTTTGAGATAAGATACTATTCATCGGATTATCTACACAATCGGGTTATGGATACGAGGAAGCTATGTGCCACCCTAGAAGTTACCAGCCTAGTTCTGCTAATTTCGGTCATCCCTCAGAAATGTGGAAAAAATTGAGATAAGCAATAACGCAACTCCTGAACTTTCAAGAAAGCAACTCTGTTTTAAAAACGCTTTTTAAAAGACTTTAAAAATTTTAAAAGACCTTTTTATTAATTTTACAGGGAGTAAAGTAGCAAAAAGCTAGAATAATGAAACTAAAATTTCCAAACTAAAAATCGTAGTAGGTACCGGTGTAAGCAGGTAGGTAGGTGTAAAGCAGTATACCGCAGCATACAGCAGTTTTGAAACAAAAGGGTAACCATTAAAAATTAAAAACATGAGGTTTTACCCTAGGTAGGAACTAGAACAATTTCTTTACAGACCACAAATCTCGGTAAAAAAAAGTATGAAACTTCGAAATAAACTTTGAAAAAGAGAAATAATGGGTCGTATTTACCACGGCCGAAGTTACCCTGCAAAATTGAGATAAGTATTATGCTAAGGGCCGGTTTATCAGTCACATTTTACCCCCCGGTTAAGCAGATTTATCCGACGGTCATCGGGTAACTCAATCGCACGCGTTTATCAGTCCCCAGATAGCCGTTATCCGTAGTTTAAAGTTAACTGGTCGTCCGAGGACCGGATAAAAAGTTACTGGGGGGTAACTCGATTTATGCAAGGCTTTTTAAACTCAAAGAGTCACTTCTCGTGTTTTTGTTTCCCAGAACGTTCGTTTTTGCAAATTGCGTTGTTGATTGTTAGTGAATTATGCTACAATCGAAAATGGATGTGTGGGGCTCTTTTTCAGACAGCTGCGACGAAGATGTGTGTTTATGGTCGAATTCCTGCAGTGGGGAAGAAGGCGGAAGGAAGAAAGGTGGCAACATAGATCGCGAATTGACCATTTGGAGAAGTGGGACGATTGCGATTTTTTGATGAGATTTTGATTGATAAAAGAATAAAAAACCATGTTGGTGTCTGTCGGCGACTTTTGTGGCGTCAGTAAAAGCTCTGCCTGTAAAATTGTCAAGCAGGTGACCTGCCAGGCTATCCGCCCAATTTATCAAAATACCAGCAACCGAGGAAGTATTATTTCAATCTCGGATGGAATTTTATTTAAAAAACAAAAAAAGCCAGGTTTCCTGGAGCTATGGACTGCACGCATGTGAAAATTCAGTCGCCAGGAGGGTCACACGCCGAAAATTTTCGAAATCGAAAAGGGTACCTTTTTACTTCTCTATTAACGTACAAACTATTTCGTCTGCAAATTTGAAAATTCTGGACATAGTGGCTCGGTGGACGGGATCTTGTCATGACCAGACAATTTTCAACAAAAAACAATAGGTTCTGCCGTGCCAAGAAGGAAATAGGTACCGAGATCGAGAAAAGAAAACACAAAAAACAAAGCACATTGCGTCATCCTCTTCTAATTTCTTCTTTTATCTGATGCAAAACACTCCGCGAAAACGATTTTTTATGTGGAGGAAGCTAGATTTATTGCATGGAAGAAGTACTTCTTCCATGCAGACAGGCCTAACAGACAGTTAATTTTACCAGACAGTTAATAGTTACCAGTGGGTTAATTTAGCACTGATAAACAGCACCTTTATAGTATCCATAACTTATCCCATCGTTTAAGTTAACAGTGGGATACATAAACCTCCGTTAACTTTGGTGACTGATAAACCGACCCTAAAAGGAGCAGTGAACAAACACTCAAGATCACGAAAGTACGAGACTTGCAGAAACTCAGCCAGACAATTGGCGGAATAAATCCCTACCACCAGGAAGTTCCGAAAGTTACCTGCAATTTATGTGCAATAGTTTATTTCCAGTAGATGTAAAAAACGAAAAAAACAATTTCTGAAATTTCATGTTGCCGACTCGTACGATACCAAAACAAACAGCAAGTCCTTGATAATCTGACAATCCGGAAGCATCCAGGTTAGTAGTTTAAAATGTCTCCAACAGATTAGGTGGCTCAAAAACTTGAGAAAATATGAATATGTTACCACACCTGGCCGAAGTTGAACGATTCTACAGCAAGAAATGTGTGCAGCTGAAGCACAATGTGCTCTTCAGCTGCACACATTTCTTGCTGTAGAATATGTCATATTCATTACGGAATTTGATTCTTGGTTGCTAGGGAAACCAAATGAGTGAAATTAAACTTCACACGAAGAAAAAACTCTGCAAATTATTACGTTTTTTCATTATAGATCACTCGCCAGCAAAGAACACAGCTTTGCCATCGTCACTACCTACCAACCACATCGTTAACTACCAGCAAAGTATCGTAAATTGGTTTTTGGTTGGTAGGAAAGCAGTGACATGGACTGACTTCGAAGAAATAAACAATAAAAGCTGAAATTTGAACGGAAATAAGGCCCATTTCCGTCAGAGAACAGTATTATGCGAATCCAATCCTTATGTCCTAAAAGGGAGAGAACGGTTTGTCCTACAGAGCTCTTGGTGGTCTCATTCGAGTCTAAAAATTCAATTTTATTTTAATTGGTTAAAAAGCAATATCTTTACATTGAGTTCCCGAGGTAGGGTGGTCGGTCGCCGTTCATCATCGTTGCGGGCTAGTCTAGTCTCATAAGAAACGGCGCTAGGTAGCTCCCCCCCCCCCCCCCCCCGTGAAAGAGCAACATTGCCACCCACCATCCCCACCCCCCATTACCAGCATTCTCAAAGCTGGTCAGTTTTCATCGACAGTTTTTCTCAGTTTTCTCAGGAAATAGGTAATCATCCAATTTTCATGTTTCTTGTGGCATTCTTTTTAATTTCATAATGTCTACACCCATGCACTTTTTTAATTCCAAAAGTAAAAACTTGCACCTACAGTTGAAAATTTCAAGAATTTTCTAAATTCATTAGTGCATCTAAACTAAAAGATTGCCTCAGGAATCATCGAAATCGAACAATAATTACCAGAGAAGCTGAAAAAGCCATTTATTCGCTGAATGACCCTTATGACCAAATTTCATCAAAATCGGTCCATCGGAACTAAGGAACTTTCTATTACCCACCCAAAGCGACTGCTTCTCAAGTACATGAATTACTGAACAACGATTGAATTTTTTTACGAAGCGAATTCTCGCGCAATGCTGCGAATTCCAAGGGTCAACTAACTGGAATATCGACGATCGAACATCGACCACAACTCGGACGGAAGTGGGTTGGGGCCAAGAGTTCGTTGAAACCAATCACGGAACAACAACAATATTATCCTCAAGAACGCATTGGAATCGTTAACAGGAAGTTCAATTTTTTATCAATTTACTGAGGGGAAACGTTTTGTGAAATGTTTCCAAAGATAGACACAACAAATGTTGATACGCACAATACAAATTGTTCAAACATATTTTCGATCAAAATACTTAGGTACGCTATACCTAATGATACGATAGAACACACATAAACTTTTAGTTATTCAATAAATTTCATCATATTTCCAATCAATGATTTTTTTCAATGTTATTTTACAATGAAGAACCCTTTAAATCGAGCAGGAAAGAAAAGTTGGGCAATAAAAGCTTCCTCGCCAAAATTAACATAAAATCATGGGATCTGTTGGTTTGAAAATGTTCAGACCGCTAGTTGGTACCTCAATAAATTCTTCAATGTGAAAAATCAATTTCACGATCCAGTGTCTGGTTTCTTTCAATTATATTCAACAAAATTCCATCAAAATCGGATCATTTTAAAATCAACATTTTTTTGCAATCTCTCCTAGTGATCCAGATACAAAGCGACTTATTGTTCATGGAGCATAAACCAAAAAATCATACGAGTTCAAGAGATTTTGAATAATCAGGAACAGAAGAATGAGTGAGGGAGCAAAGATTATAACCCACATCAAAATTTGACGTTTTCCTTTAGAAGGTAAGTACTACTAACATGTTAAAATCGTAAAAAAAATCCTTATCAACAAAAAATATCGGCACTTCCCTTAGTTACAGCGAACCAAAATAAATGTAATTCGATATACTTACATGAGCTCTATTTAGAGTCAAATTGCGCCGCGAAGCTTTTGATTATCTTCTGTCACTTCTCAAGGGTGAAAAGGCCCAAGATCACTGAAACGCCTTCCAATTGGAATTCTCACTTCCGATTCACCGACAGAAATTTATTGTCACGTTCTCATGCTGTTATCCAGGAAGATCATCAGAACCAGGACATGATAATCACGGAAGTTTGTAAAAAAAGAAGCGATTCACTACCTAGTGTTCAACATACAGTTCACTTAACGTCGATAGCCCTGCAGCGAGGAGGAGAGCATCTGCGAATCGCCTGCGCTTACCGAACAGTGTCAGAACCCGTTATCTTTGTCCTTACTAGCGTCATACCCAATCAGCTGATGGTTTCAGAGAGATAAAGAATATTCGATAGAAGGGATGAAGGAGACAGTTCCCTTCCAGCCAAGGAAGAAAGAGAGCGCACTAGGGCAAGCTGGCAAGAGATATGGATAGGATAATAAATATAGAGGACGGTGTATTAAGAAATGGACGGACAAGATCATGGAGAACTGAACTTTTTCACACAATTCTTCACACGGTTTTATGCCTATCTGCATAAAACGGGAAAGGTAACTGCCCAAACATGTCTGCACTGCCAGAAGAGAGAAGACTATGATGCGCTACACACCTTTTTCAAATGCATCAAATGGGCGGCTGAAAGAAACCAGCTGCTAGCAGAGCTGGGATTAGCTCCCAAAGTTCAACACCAGAACTTGTTGTCAGCAAGATGCTGGAAGGGAATAGATTTGGAGTCTTGTGACAGTTTACACAGAGAGAATCCTGACAAGGAAGACATTGTTAGAACGGGGGAGAGAGAGAGAGAAGGGATCACGTGGTCCGTCCCGCCTTCCAGAATTGATGAAGCTCCCCAGGACTCAGTCTGATGTAATGTGTTAAACAGTTCCAGGCTGAGCTTCCAACGTGGGAGAAAATATGTGTTTTTTTAGTGGGTTTGAATCCCACATAATCTTGAAGACGTGGAGCCTCCAAGGTATCTTACGAGATCCAACTCCTCCTGTGGATCTTGAAGATTTTCTCACCTGCCTGCCGAAAAAAAACCACTTTACGTCGACAAGTAACGAGAACATGATCCACATGATTGTTACAAGCGACATTTGGAACTATTTGATCTATTTGACCTATTTGATTTGATTTGATTTGAACTATTTGATCTATCCGAACTATTTGATTTTTTATGAAAAACTATTAGGTACAACTTACAGTCACTCCAATAAAACGTGGGGGTTCCTATATTGAGAAAAAACATATTTACGCTATTTAAAGTTAACTTCAAGAAAAACATAGGCTCAACAATCACCCAGCAGATCTGATTTCATCCTGTTCACTTCCAGGGTTCACAGGTGTTAGAATATCATCGTTTCATAGGATAATGTAGAGGGACGTTTAGCTTTGTTGCTCAAACTGCAGATCATAAAATAGTTCTCTGAAGGTCCACAAATGGCGTATGGTTAACGGTAGAGAAGTTGGCTTGAGCTCTCACAGAAAAGCAGATAAACACACAACCACATATTTATAGTAAAGAGATAAGGATAAGCACTGAGATAGTTAAGTAAGATGAATGTAGGTAGTTAGTGTTCAACAAGTACTTAACTATTCATTCAAAGCAGAAAGTATTCTATAGATAGGATGAGGCCTATTTTCCGTCGAGTGGATTTCCCACGCAGTAGAACGAGGCAATCAAGCAGGTACGCCAAGTATTGAAGGATTACAGAAACGACGGCGCACGCAGCGTGTGAAAGACGCGTCCTTGGCTGCCACGAGTAGAAATCCGTGTCAAACCAAAAAAAAAAGTTGAGCTGAACGACTCGAGCAGCAGGTCAAAAAGATGTGGGTCCTAAAGATGAAAGTTTCTCGCATTTTGCGTTTTTGATAATTTTAGTTGATGGGTAAAAGGTGAGACTAGTAGATAGAGAATGTTGAAGTCTATTTTTCGAATTTTTTATAGGAACATGTTTCGGCAAAAAAATTGATTTCCAAACACAGTGCGATTTGCGTGCCTTAATTGGACCACGGACAAATATCTTAGGAATTCCATAGTTTTTCCAATGTGTCACTAGAACTAGATTAAAATTGCAATTAAAAAATTAATGGACAGAGCTGGTTATAAATGGTTATTTTTAACCATTTTTTGTAAGGTAATAAAAATTAAAAAATTATGTTAAGAGAAAAATTTGAAAAATGTTGTCAGCGATTTCCTTGGAAATGATTGTCATAACTCTATTTTGAGGCTTCCAATGGCTCACAGAAAATTCTGATGTCCATTAAATTTTAGATTGCAGTTCAATTTTGGTTACTCTGGTGACACTTTGGGGCAGCTTTGGAGTTCCTGAGATATTATCGGTGATACTACTACTAGTTATACCATGCTTAAAAAACGTTTCTCCATCTAAAAAACAATTTCAGAACCTATCATCCGGTGTGAACTCTGCAAGACAAATGCAATGTGTCTGGCTTATGATAAAATGGAAAGAGAAGGGGAACGTAGGGTGTAACGCAAAAATCAAAGTTGGTGAACAAACGGTCGAGACCAGCACAGATAAGGGAGAAAATGCAACAGCCTATGGAATGAGCCCCATAAAGGCTGAAGAAGGCGATGATGCTTCGCCGAAACATGTTCCAATTTTTTTTAATTGAAAAATAGACTCAAACACTCTCTATAGTTTTAGTAGTTTAAGAGAGCTGACGCTAATAATGGTTCGATTTAATTAGGGATGTTGAGAAATTTCATGGTAATGATAGAGAATTATGGTCAGGATAACCACATAACACTTATAACAGAAAAATTACAACAATTTTACCAAATTTGAAGTGAAATCTCAGAAAAATACAATTACAGCTATAGTCCTTTATCAATTCTGAGCTCATTTGCGTTTTCGGATTTTCAACACGTTGCATTTGGAGGAAATTCTTTACAACTCATGTCCCAGTACCAGACATCTAATTTTTGAAAATCACACTAAGAGGCCGTCCACCACAGCACTAAGAATGTAACCCATGATAAATCCGTGCATTATTTCGCTATAATTTTGTTAAGGGGTTCTCAGTCGGTCGGCGTTCGTTCCTCGTTCTGGTCAGTATTTCACGAAATTGAAGGCGTAAAAAATTAGAAAATTGTACCTAATTTTGAAATTTTAAAGAATTTTTGAAATTCATTAGTGCACGGACCTAGGGAAGTGAAAAGCTGAAATATTGCCGCTGGAATCATCAAAATCGAACAATAATTGCCAGAGAAAATTGGGAAAAACCGTTAATTCAGTTATGTTTTTCCCTTGAAATGTAGCTAAACTTGAAATTTTCAAGGATTTTAGAAATGCATTAGTGCATGGGCCTCGGATTTGAAAAACGGAAAGATTGCCTCTGGAATCATCAAAATCGAACAATAATTGCCAGAAATATGGGGAAACATGGAAAAAACAGTTTATTCAGTATTTTTCCCATTTCTAAAGTCCATTAAAATTTCAAGTTCAGGTACAAGTTATTAAGTTTTTGCGCCTTCAATTTCGCGAAATACTTGGAACGAACGACGTCTGACTGAGATCCCCAGAAAGGATAACTAGCTGCCTTGGGGAAGCCTGCGTAAGCAATTGAGAAAATCCGACTTTCTGGCTGAAGAGGTGTAGTAGCATGTCCGCAGAACCGAGTGCTCTGACCAGACCTGGAGTCCTCTCCTCTGTTACGCTTTTTGCCTGCTCCTCCACCCGCGAACGGAGGATATTCGGGCGTAACTAATGAAAAAAATACGCAGGACGAGGAAAGAATTGAGACGAAAATCCGAAGAAGAAATGGAACAAACCGAGTGATATTTTCTTGATCGCAATAGACTTCGCCAGCAATGCGTGGAAGTAGCAGAATATGTATCAAACAATTTCGGTAGTTCGAATGAGAACTCAATTACTCGCAACTCCATTTCAATAAAAACAGTTAAGTCGAACGATGTCTTCTAGTTTCACGAAAATATTGAGTTATAAATCGACTAAGAAGCTCCTTCGCCAGTAACAAACAAGAACTCAAGAAGAAGAAGAGAAAAAACTGATTTACACCATTTTTAAATAGTTCGAGTATAGTAGTAGGTTTAAGTGAGATAAATCGGAATAAAGGGTAAAGGGAATGATAAGGTCAATAACACAAAGAAAATCTAGTGAGCATCTTAATTTCCTTCCTTTTGGTTTATTATTTTCAATAATGAATCTTTGGAATCGACCAAGAAAAAAAATTTTTCAACACCCCCTCAAAATTTGATGGTTTACGTTTCAAGGTACGTAGAATCCAAAAATCGAATAAAAATTTGGCCGTCCGTCCGCCATCCGCCGTACGCGGCACTTTTGCCACTTAGCATTGACCGATTTTGATGAAATTTGGTATGTGGGCTTTTTGTTGATGTAGGTCAGTTCTAAGGGTTCCAAAATCAATTTTGAAATTTTGAAAAAGCCCTAACTCAAAAAATTTTGATATAAAGGTATTGTTTTTCCTTCAATTTAAGATACTATAGAATTTTTAGAGACCACCCGGAGCTCTGTAGGACAAACCGTTCGCTCACTACGAGAATTTAAAGTTTGAACGTACGATAAATCAGAAACACGAGTGTGAATCGCAAAAGAGGCCTAATCTCCGTTCAAATTAATGCTGACCGAAATGCGATCGATGTTTTTCGTCATGTTGGATGGTTGGTGGCTTTGCAGATATATATATAAAAATAAAATATATATATATAAAAATAAAAAATAATAAACCATTGTGTAATAATTTGCAGCGTTTTTTGTTTTGTCAATCAACTATCAATCTTCTTAAAAGCCTAGATTAAGAAAAGTCTAATTTTTCCAAATTCAAAGAAAATGGTCCTGCATTTTTGAGCTCCTGGAGGACGCCGATTTTGCAGATAAGAGTCATTGATTGCTGCAAATTATCAACTTTTTGGTATATTTGTGGAGATTTTGACTTAATTTTACCCGCTGCTCATTGTACAGACGTTTCGAATTACTCTGATTACAAAAAAAATTTTCAACAAATTTACACTTGATTTTGCCAAAAAAATGAAGTTGAGGCTAATTAATGGTGCTAGGTGGTCATCTAAGTTTTCAACTCATAAAACCAACAATGTGATCGTGAAAATCATTTCCATTTTGGGGTATTTATATGGGTGTTGGTCAATAATACAATCCAGCATTTTTACACCAATTAGCTCTATGTTAGTATACGTGAGAAAGCCTTCCCAAACCTTCCCACCCAACTGAGAGCTATTCCTGTTTCCATTTCCCACATTTCCTCTTCATTGAAACTTTTTTGTTTTAAGCGGTTAAGCATCCCGTTATCTGAGTTCCACGTCAAAATCGACTTGAATCGCAGCTAATTCTCCGATTTCCGAAGAATCGTGTGACTCGTTAGTGACCCTTTGCGATCGAGTGTCAACCCTCTCGTTTTTCCCCTTATTTGAAAAAGCGGTCGAGTGAGATCGACTGAGCTCTCCAGAAGCTCGGGAGTTGAGCCAATAGTGCTCTGACCTCTGTCAGTTGTGTTTCATGTTTTTTTTTAAAAAGTTGAAGTCGTCTCACTGTGAAGATGATGGAAAACCGGTAAAGATAGCTCGATTTTCTTCGGAAAATCCCTCACGAAGAAAGCTATGGGCTTACCTAACTCTTATGAATTATATGATACGATTTTTGTGTTGAATTCTCACTACTGTAGGTAGAAGTTTCTGAACTTGCAGAAACTTTTTAAAATTGAAATTTTGAATAAAACTCCTAATTTATGTTAGATTTCTTTCGCTGCCTCACTACCTACTAAAAGTAGGAGTTCTTTGTACCTACATTAAATGGATTAAAAAAAATGGAAATTTAATCAATTTTCTTCCAAAATTTCCAAAATGAAAGCGATGTGCTTCATCCTCATGTATGATTACTTTTGATTCCTTATACCAAATCAAAATATTCTCTCACGTTTTCCATTTAGGTGGTTTTCAATTTTGAACAATTTTGGTTCCACAACTGTTAATGTACGATATTGTGGTTCAATTCTATTTAGATGAAAATTGCAGATTACAATAGTGTATAAGAGTTTCTCTGTTGTAAACCGATCCAAAATTCTTCAAATTCGGAAAGCATTTGATTGCAAGCCCGAAGCTACTGACTCGTATTGTATTATTATTCTCCTTAAATTTTCTCGCATTGCCACATCCTAGACACTTAGACACTTCAACATCACTCCAAACCATATCAAATGAAATCATCATGAAACACCAATCTCTCTCGGTAATGATTCAATTTTTTCAAACTCGACAGAGTTGGGGGCAGAATTATTGCTCAAGAATTTCACAGAAATCAGATCGGTAGAAAAGGTAAACCGAATATTCTAAAATTCTCGATCACATTGTTATATCTGCATTTACCAAACCACTAACCAATCGTTAAGATCATTTTGCATATCACCATTAAATATTATTCTCATTTCATTCTCTCCAAGCTGTGATACTCGCACATTGATTGTTCTTTATACTAATTTTCCCGAAAGCTGGTGATTAAATTCATTTCTTCATTTATGGTATTAAATCTTGCTGACACCAGCTTTCGCTTGAGCTGGGGGTTAGCTCCCAAAAGTTCAACACCAGAAGCTGTTGTCAGCAAGATGCTGGAAGGTTTGTGACAGTTTACACAGAGAGAAACCTGACAGGGAAGACATTGTTAGAATGGAAGAGAGAAAGAGAAAGAGAGAAAGATAGAGAGAGAGAGAGAGAGAGAAAGGGAAGCATGGTTTTTCATCAAAAGGGATTATATCCAAATAAGAAATGGCCGTGTCTCCCTCAAAACGCGAGCCAAAATTTCGAAATTTGGACTTAAAATCAAAAGTTCTATGAACAAACTATTCGGGAGATTTGGGAACCCTAGACAACTTCCTTGAAAATGAAATTAGTTTTTCTCAATTTCCCACTAAAAATTCCAAGTGGATATAAGCCTGTTTGAAAGAAAATTCCTCAATTATGGTGGTATTTCCTCCAGCAAATTTCATATTAATGCTTGGTGTGCTCACTGAGCAAAACGTCCTTTGAGCCCTGAAGAAGGTAATAAATTTACCGAAGGCTCGGGAAAGAAGGAGTTTAATTTCAGTTGGCCCCATTCCATATCAGTTCATTTAACGTAGTGTGCTTTGTTGGGTCGATCTACATATTTGCTGCGCAGATTCCAGGGAAGGCTCTGAGTACATAATAGCTTTCTACAAAACAAAATTTTATATAGTAAAAATTATGGTTTTAAAAAGCTTTCGGCAAACACTCCAAAAGCTTCGTGCAGCTTTGAAGGTTTCAAACAAACTACTTCTTGTGCGCTCAAAATAAACAATAGAAACGAAAGACTGAAGGTAGAGATTTCTTATTCAAACAAAAGGCCGTGGAAGACAGGATTTTCTAACACCAACATTCCATTAGCTGAAGACCATCGAAGTAAGTTTCATTAAAATCACTGGAGTTACGACTTGTACCTCCGCATTTACTTGACTGAGACAAACACTTTCGCCTGTGACGAAAGACTATTGAGTGTCTGATCAGGAGTTGAAACGACGTGCGTTTGGTATTCATCGGTCAGACTGATGCGCTCATGAATTATTACTGTGGGATGTGATCCCGCTGGATCTCACTTTATAATTTCAGAAAGAGCGAAAATATTGGGATCCGTGAGTTATATCTGCGGACTTTTCACGGCGCCAGTTCGACGAATCGCAAAAACAAGGTTCATGTCCAGGCTGAAAACATTGGAATTATCCATTTTTCAACTCTAAGAGTCGTGGACTCCTCCTAGAGGAAATATTTTTCCTAATAGAATTACTTAGTATGCTTACAGGTGCTCAACACGGGCAGAGATGTGCATTTTGTGTGAGATTGAAGACTTCAACCATCAAAAAGTTCACCTACCTTCTTTTCTCATGGGTACAAAAGGTGGACTCAACATATCACCGGTACCAAAAATCATTATACCACCGGTCCAGAAAATAGTGTATTTTCCTCTCACTTACTAGTCCTCCCATCAACCGGGGTGATCATCCCAATTATCTAGCACCGAGAAAACGTCGATTTTGGAGGATCCACATACTATTTTGTTCTACTGTGGGATTAATGGTCAGATTCCATACAATTTGGTGTGGAAGAGATTCGAATTGAAAATATTTTAGAACTTTTGGGTCTAAAGCTTTCATGCTAGATAAGACGAAAACTAAAAGTAAATTGGATCCTCGTTATGGGGAGAGTTGATGGGTCGGAACGTATAGATGAAACAGAACAACAGAATAAGATTCAAGAGCAAATCAAAACAACAACTAAAAGCCCCCATAAAATTGGGCCCATAACCTGGTATAAATTATTACAAGTGAATGTGAAGTTTGATATTCAAGCGCAGACCGAAGTTTTTATTTGACAAATAATAACTTCATTTTGCTTCCGAGTCTACCAAGGTAGCGGAAGCTGTTTTCCCTTTTCAAGGTTGAAAAATAAAGTTCTCCAAAATCAAAATTTCCAACCGCGTTTTACATTTCACACCTTCCTGAACAATTTTAGTTCCGTGTCTGTCATGAAATCCTTGCCACAGCCATAACTTCAACAATTCAGGAAATTTTCAGGGTTTTTGCGTGTTGGCCTGTAGATGATTTTCTATGAAAATAGTAGTAGCCACTGCGCATGCGCAAAAGTATATTTTCTTGTTGCAGACATAACTTCTACATTTTCCAACAAAATTCAGAGATTGTGTAAGCCAGAGGAAGTTCAATCAACAACAACTTCAATCACACAATAGTTAAGGAATACAAGTTTGGACTGGAATAAACTACTCATTTCAATACTTTCTAGCTTCAATGAGGGAATAAAAATGAAAGAATTCAAAATCTAATTTCTCAAAATAACCAAATTTCACTTTTTTCGTTATTTGTCATGTACATAGACTGTATAGCCTCACTATATTCTACGTTATTTGCTTCAAAATGGCAGTGTGAATTAAAAATAAAGATCGAATTTCACTTAGTTCCGATGCTGAAATATTTCGGGGTCGAACGATGCTGAAATGCACTCTGAAACCCGTAAACATTTCGGATACGTCAGGGGACAAAACGGCCGGAGGAAAATGGAGCCAACTGAAATAAAATCGAGAGCCCGTGTCAAGGACCTCGACCTCCTCTTGCCCGTAAATTCGACTTGACACGCCGTAGAGGTCCGATTTTCCGTTTCAACACGATCCGAGATCCAAACATTCTTATTTTGAGTGAATCGGTCACTGAATCGGGGTGATTGGGAGGATCTTATTGGCCTCCCGACTCATTTTTTGTTCCTTTAATTGAATAATTATGAATAATTATTAACTGTCCAAAGCGCTAGATCACCTTCAGTCAAGGACTTATTGCTAAACGTAGTAACCAAAGTGGCCATCCTATCCCAGTTATGGCTGACATGTATCTGCCTATAGTGCAAGAAAAGTAGGACTATTTTCCACAATTATTTGCTTCTTGTCCGGGTAGTTTCATTAGTTTCTAAAAATTTAACATTGCCTACCTTGAATTGATTTTTTGGTTTATTATTTTCAATAATGAACCTTTGGAATCGACCAAGAAAAAAAAAATTTAACACCCCCTCAAAATTTGATGGTTTACGTTTCAAGGTACGTAGAATCCAAACATCGAATAAAAATTTGGCCGTCCGTCCGCCGTACGCGGCACTTTTGCCGAAATTTGGTAGGTATGTAGGCTCCATTTGGGGTCTAGTTGTGCCCCGAAGATTTTGGTTGATGTAGGTCACTTCTAAGGGTTCCAAAATCAATTTTGAAATTTTGAAAACGCCCTAACTCAAAAGTTTGATATAAAGGTATTGTTTTTCCTTCAATTTCAGATTCTATAGAATTTTTAGAATTTTTTGAGACCACCCGGAGTTTGTAGGACAAACCGCTCGCTCACTATGAGAATTTAAAGTTTGGACGTACGGTAAATCAGAAACACGAGTGTGAATCGCAAAAGAGGCCTAATCTCCGTTCAAATTAAAGCTGACCGAAATGCCATCGATGTTTTTCTTCATGTTGGATGGTTGGTGGCTTTGCAGACGAGTGATCGATAGAAAAATAATAAACCATTGTGTAATAATTTGCAGCGTTTTCTATCAAGTTATGGAACAGTCATTAATTAAGTAATTAGTTATCCTCATTAGTGAAAGTTGGGCCTACAGAGCTCTGGGCGGTGGCACTAAACTCAACAAATTCTGGGAATTTTCAAACTAATTAAAAAACAACACCTGTAATATCGAAAGTTTTCGGGGGCTTGAAAAAGTTTTCCCCAACTTTTTACCCCTTAGACGTGACCGACACTATTCCTATACCTTCAGGCCACAACTAGACCTCAAAAGGAACCGATTTCAGCAAAATCGGTTAATGCTAACTGCGGAAAGTGCAGCGTATGGCGTACGGCGGACGGACGGCCAAATTTTTTATTCGATTTTTGATTCTACATGTATTGAAACGTAAACCATCATTTTTTTTTTTTGCTTTAATTCCAAAGGTTCATTATTAAAAACTAGCTGAAAAGCCTGCTAAAAGCAGGCAAAAAAATTGTAGATATGTAAAAAAAAAAAATTTGATGTCGCGGCCTCTCATCGAACCCGGGAACCCCCACGTTCGGGCGACATACGTACGTACGGTTGGCGTTTTATGTATATAGATAGATAATTTTTAAAAAAGCAGACAAAAGCCTGTCAAGCAGTTGTGGCATATAGCTTCCTCATATCCAACACACAGTGGAAAATCAAAAAACTATGAAGCCGAGGGAGATTAAATTCACGGGGGGACGTCTCCATATCAGCCCACACGACCCCTAAAAATGTCATAAAACTCAGACCGTCCAGACTGACAGACTCAGGAAGGAAACCTGAAGTAGGTACCTATGTGTGTGGAAATTTTGATTTTGGAGGACCATTTTTGTTCTTCGTCTTTAAAAGTAAAAACAATGCACACGCTACTTTGGTAAACTCGAAAGCAAAACTTGAGTCCCTTCATTTAAAAAAACAACAATTTATTTTTAAATTAGTGGTTTTGAATTTGTTGACTGTTGCATACTTCATTCCTGTTTTCATACTACACACTGATTCTTATTATTCCTCAACTTCTTATTTATTACTCTCTCAAAAGCGAGATTTGTGTCCTTCAGTGGATGCATTCTTGAGTACTGAACTGTACTCCTCATTATTCTGAATCCGCGTCTACCAAGGTAGACACTGTTTTCACTTTGCAAGGTTGAAATTATTGTGAAATCTCTCCCATAGAGGGAAAAACAATAGATCATGGATATGTCCATTGTTTCTGTGAATAAACAGATTTTTTTTTGTCTAAAAAAAAAAAAACTCTCCGATCGCACGTAATATATCGCAGTATTCTAGAGAACCTTGCTTCATAGCTACCAATATGTAGCTAAGACTTTGTTTACTGGTATCCGCGTTGCATTTTTTGCGGCAAAAAAAAGTGTCGCGAGAAATTCCTTGACCCCCAGCCAAAAGACATATCCATGTCAAAAAATCGTGTATGAGATTGTTTTTGTTTAAACAAAACCTAAATTTTGGTTGGGGTTTTTGGATGTACAACGACACGATTTTTTCAAAGTTAGCTCCTTGGTCCCCTACAAAATGATGTCATTGCCAACTGACCAATAGCTGGATCTGAACAATCACGGTACAGGTTCAAATCTACGCTTTTACTGAATTTTAGCCAAGTCATCTTGAAGAAAAGAATGTGCGAGAGCGAAATCTATTTATAGATGCAGCCATTTGAGTCACAAAACGTCACTAACATACAAGCTTCGTACGAACTATACACAAAGATATACACAATGTTCAAGCCATAGATTTCTAAGGATTTATAAGGAAGAAGCAGAGAAGAGGTTTCCCATTTCAAAGGTATACAACGAACATACAAATACAACGAATGGAGTAGTGATCGATAACTCACATTTTTGGCGAAGGTAGAATAAATGTGATTCTTTGTAATCAAAATTCACACGTACCTGGAACAAAGGGAAAAACAATAAATAACTCGCATATCTGCAAGTACATGGCATAATGCAGATAAGCTAAGAGTAATCAGTAAATGTACCGATTTTGTAGTTTGAACTGGAACCTGGAGGTTTGGCTTCCCAGTCCACCACAGGAACGATAACATGTTTTATCATTTTTCAACGAAGGAAAAATATTGATAGATATTGAAACTAGTAGAATTTGATTGTGACACGTTCAAGGGTTCCCTAATATGATTATTTTCGTTGGATTTGGCAAGACAAATGGTTGAGGACAGAAAAATCATTTGACAGCGAAAGAAAGAGACCTCAGGAGGCCGATTTCATAATAATAAACCAAAAAGGAGTCTTGGAACGAATGAAAATATTCCAATCTAAAAATATCGCTTCTTAAAATAACACGATATAATACAACTATATTCGTATTGAGTCCTTCAACAATGTCGACGAGTCACAGATATTCCTAACTTTTACAGGTATAATAACGGTTAATAATAAAAGGTTTATTATTTTTCTGCATAGATCACTCGCCTGGAAAGAACACAGCTTTGCCACTGTCACTACCTATCAACTATATTTTCGCTTCTCACTCAATTCGAAGAAATAGGAATTTGTGGGTTCTTTCATATGGAAATTTGAAAACTGGTTGATAAGGACGCAAAACTGAGTCAACTCGAAGAAACGAACAACGATCGCATTTTGGTCAGCTAAAATTGCAACGGAGATCAGGCCTTTTTGCGACTCACAATCGTGTTTCTGATTTATCGTAAGTCCAACCCTGATAGAGAGCGAACGGTTGGTCCAACAGAGCTTTGGATGGTTTCATTCAATTCTGAAAATTCAATACTATTTTAAATTGATGTAAAAACAATACCTTAATTTCGAAATTTGTTGAGCTGAGGGCGTTCTTAAAATGTCAGCCCTTCTTTTTCAACCCTTAGAAGTGACTGACACCAACCAAAAGCTTCGGGGCACAACTAGACCTCAAATGGAGCCCATATAGGTACCAAATTTCATCAAAACCGGCCCATGGTAACTAAGGAAAGTGGCCAAATTTTCATTCCTAATTTCCAATTTTCATTCCAAAGGTTCATTATTGAAAATAATAAACCAAAAAAATTTCAGTATACTCAACCAAATAGTTTTTACCCTTGGCCTATGCCACTGGTTTCTTACATCACAAAATCTCCATGATTGAAGGAAGTTATTAGAAAATTCAGCATAGTCAGTGTGAAACAGTCAATTTTTAGGATGTCGCACAGGTACTAATTGCAAAGAACAAATTGATGAGTCCTACGGCTGATTATGATGGATCGTTAATTTTAACAACCAGTCGACCTTCTACTCAGCTTGTCATTAGAACCTCCTAAGTTGAAGAAGTGATTATAAATCGGTAGGTGGAAGTGATAACACATGTTGAGTTTTCACGGAGAAAACACAGATCGTGATGACTTTTTGGAGAACATTAGGTTAGCAGTTCTTCATACTTCTCCACTTGACCAACACAGTCGTATCACATTGGGGTTTGATGTAATGCACTGGTGATTTGGATTTCATTGTGATAACAGTCAGTTTGAGTACCGTAATATTATTAATTTTTCATTAACAAACGTAGGAAAGCAGATACATTTTTTAGGTTTTTGAAAGTATTTGCACTACCATTTTGCGTTTAAGAATACTTCAAACAATTTTGCTACCTCATGATCAAAAATAGTCAAGGATTCTTGCAACAAGTCAAAGAATTGGATTTTCCAAAATCAAAATTTCTGGCATTTGGTTTTTTGCAGCTTTTTGAACAACTTTGCCTGTCTATTGATATATCTGTCAATTCATTCTTGATTCCTCAACAACTTTCATCAACATCGGACCAATATGCGTCTGTACACGTGCACACATGGTTTCTCTTAATCATAATTTCAAAACGATATATTTGGATTAAACTAGATGTTCAGTCCAAGACTGCTTATTACGATTCTACGACAGTTCGAAAATACAATTGGAAAGTCGTCAACATAATCGCGAACTAATTCTCAACCGTGTTGCTGCCTGTTAATTTGAAAAACATTCAACATGATCGTGATAACATGAGTGGTTTGGTGCGGGTGAAGGAGTAGAATGTCCTCTATCCATTTCACAACTTTCTGGTTGATACCTTCAGCGCATGCGTGGATAGCTTAACTTCTACAGTTTCTACCAAATGCAATCCACGAACGCTTTAACATGAAATATTGGAAAAAAGCAAAGTATCGTTTCCATCCAATCTGAAGGTTAGGTACCTACTTGGGGATTGATGTTTTGATGATCTCACCTCTCATCTGAGAGCATCAGATCATTTCGATAAAGCCCAAAGGCGCTAGGTCCAAAAACAGAGTTTTCAGAAAAACGCAAAAGAAGTTTTCGCCAGTGCCCAATTTCTAGAATAATGGCTTATTACACTAAACTCTTTCATTTCTTCAAGCAATTTTCAAGCTGTAATCGTCAAACAGGTCAATAATAGTTTTGTTGAATTTGATTTTTTCTGAAATTAAAAAAAAAAATGTGGAAGGACCTTCGTGCTTAAAAGGTTAAGGTATCGATGTCAATGTTTTGGAAACTATGGGCGGAATTCATAGACAAGGCTTGAATGTGAGCCAGCACTCAATTATCTGAGCCGAGGGTCGGTCACTTAAGTGTTGTGGTCGCAGTTGTGGAGTACAGACTGAGCCTGAGGGGACGCTCAGGGGCTACTCAACTCATTTTCATCTTAAGTTGGCAGCCTTGGTGGGGATATTTCCCTTTTTCATAGATATTTTGTGTAAAAAGCACGGGGAAATTTCTCTCTCGTATTCTGCACTGGTCGTGAGTTACAACCTTGTCACCGGTTCTCTGTGGTTATAACAGTAATGAAAAGTTTCTTATTGCATTTTCATTACTGTGGATGTGCATGCTAATTTCTCTATTTTGTCCGATTTCCAACAAGTAACCATTAGTTTTGAGTTATCAGCAGTGGTGAATCAATCAAATTGAAGTGTGTTGAAATGAAATATAATTGTTCAATTATATGAGGGTGCTGACATTTTTTCGGAGTTTGTAACTTGATTTTATCTCCACAATTTCATCGATGAATTTGCTGCCATCGGACTCGACTATATTGCTTTGAAAAAGGTAATAAATTATGATTTCCTTTGATTAGCAGTAAAAGTATGTATTTATATTTAGGTACGATACGAAAGAAAGAACCACTATTCAAAGTAATAAACACAAAAAGACATTTTGGTATTCTTTTTATGACTGTTCTTAGGCATCATTTAACAAAATCAACCCACTGAGTTTATTCCCATTTACCCATTGGTTTATAAATACCGTTGAGAGCGCCCTTAGACATCGCACTGAGTGGTCCCTCAGGGCGCCCTCAAATCTTGTCTATGAATACAAATGAGAGCCCGCCAACCCTTATCGATGCATTTGAGGATGCACTCAGACTTAAGTAATGACTATGAATTCCGCCCTATGTGCCACAAACCTTTTCTGACCCCTCAAGTTCCTAATGATGTAGAGAAAATTCAACTAAATTCACGTTTTTCACTTATGTCTGTGGATTGTGGTCAGAAATGCACACATCTGGACACCATAAATGACGTTAATCAGTCTTGGCGACCATATGGGGCTCCTGACGGGGTTCATACGGGTTCTGCAAGATGTTCGCGACCCGAAAGGAACTCTCCTTATAAGGCAGTCCCAGAGTACCAACCGTTGTCCCCCACAGCGCCACTATCCGACCAACTTTCACCCCTTGTTGGTGCGGAATCCCCGAGTCGGCGAGATGTATAGTTTCGTCCTCGAATGCGATCCGATTTACCTTTCCGATAAAATAAGAACTAAGGAGTGAGTCATTGACACTAGTCGGATCCAGGTCGGTTGCTCAATCCAACACAGTTGTGTCCGACCATTCGAGGGAATCTAGGAGCTGTACTTAATCCTTGAACTCCTATAATAATTTTGGCAAAGGAACACAACTAGTGGAGGTTTGAATTCGAGCAGAAAATCAAAGAAATGCGGATCCTCCAAAATCCTCAGATGTGTCTACCCCCGAAAACTCTGAGCTTCTGAAGTAGAGCGCTGAAAACCGAGAATCATTTGCACTTTTTCCAGTTTTAAACCATTAACTCCTAAACTATGGTAATGTTAATCATTTAGGTCCAGTAACTTTTTAAAGTAGGAAAAATTGGCAACAGTTTGAGACCAAGTTAAGCTCTGTAGGCTGAGTAATCACGGAGATACAACAATTTAAAAAATAAGTAAATTTTTCCAAAAAATGGAATTTTTGTTTCAAATTAAATTAATTTTTAAATTAATCTAAAGAGAGGGGAGTTTGAAGAAAATGTAATCGGCTTCAATTTCCTTAATAATACCAGTGTAGTCATAGATTTCTCAAAAATGAATAAAACATCTACAACAAAATTGAGAAACATCAAGAAAACCATTAAAAGAATCAACACATAGTTTGGGGAAAATATGGAACAGTTAAGGATAGTACACAATTTGATAGATATTTGATCTCTGAAAATGTCATCAAAATCGGAAAGGAACTTCTCATAGTTCAATTTCTTCAGTAATTTCTTCGCATTCAGACTAGCAGGAGCTCAAGGGAAATCCAATTGCTAGTTTTGGGTTTTTTCTTCTTCTCGATATCATTGCCCATTCCGACTGAACATTCTACGTTACCAATTATACACTTAGGGAAAAATCGTACGTTGATAGGTTTTTAATAGGTACGTCATTTCTGGCCAACCTTGACCCATCTTCAGGTAATCTGATGGAATTAGTGAGTATCATCGACACTCACCGGCTCAATCCTTACGGTGAAAATATGCACGTTTAATTGCAATGATAAGGAATGGAATTTATTCAATATGATATTTAATCCGGGAAATTATTGAGAATTCTAACACGCAATGAGAATCGTCCACAAGATTGTATTGTTCAGCTACATAGACTTCTAACAATGAGGATGTGTGGGAATACTGAATACGTATGCGTGAATAGGTGGAGAGCCGGTAGTTACCTCCAGGAAATATACTCATTACCTTGTTCAAGCCAGAGTTTTTCCATTATCAAATACAAACAATAAGACCTCTAAAATGTTTAAAACATACCCTGTGCACACGATATGTTGGTATGGTGTAACAGAAAGTCAGGGGAGAAAATAACAATTTACGAGTGGCCACTGCAGAGATGGGCGAATTCTTATTCATAAATACGATTATGAATACAAATCATATCTGCGACTTTATGATTATGAATACGAATACAGGTATGAATATGAATATGAATACGAATACAATAATTGTATTCGTATTCATATTCATATTCATACCTGTATTCAATTATATCCTGTATACAATTATTGTATTCACACTTTGAATACGATTCTCCCCTGCATTCGTATTTTGAATACAATTTTATAATTTTTTCTATGATTTCCCCAAAAATCGAATTTTTAAAATAATTTTCCCTGAAAATCATACTTTTTTTATGATTTTCTCCCTAACTCTGGATATATTTCTAACCTAACATTGTCAAAATAATCAATCGAAACTCGAAACGCTCACCAATTCTTATAGGATTTTTCACGCAGAATCGAATGAGACCAACCACAGGTCACTACGACCAACCAAATAGAAAGTACGACAAAATTTCTGCAGAAAATCGTATTTTTTTAACGATTAGCACTGGAAATTATTTTAAAAATTTGATTTTTACCGGACATTTCGTCGTACTTACTATTCAGTTAGTCGTAGCGACCTGGGGTTGGTCTCATTCGATTCTGCGTGAAAAATCCTATAAGAATTGGTGAGCGTTTCGAATTTCGATTGATTATTTTGACAAGAGATTGAGATTTTGATGATTGTCCAGAGTTCGGGAGAAAATCGTTTTTTTTAAAGTATGATTTTCAGGAAAATCGTTAAAAAAATTCGATTTTTAGGGAAAATTGTTTCAAAAAATTCGATTTTTGGGGAAATCATAGAAAAAATTATAAAATCGTATTCAAATACAAATACGGGGGAAAATCGTATTCAAAGTGTGAATACGATTGTATTCGTATTCATATTCACATTCATACCTGTATTCGTATTCATAATCGTAAAATCGCAGATATGATTTGTATTCATAATCGTATTTATGAATAAGAATTCGCCCATCTCTGGGCCACATGAGTTCGGGGTGACGAAGATTTTTTTTTTTTCTAATCAAGAGGTTTATTGTATAATTTTAACGAATCGTGCTATGTGCCACACCCACAAGGCTGACTACTCCGTCATATAGCAAATATTTCGATTTTCTCAACTGTGACTTTGAAGATATCTTTGAAAATTGGCTCATTGACGCTGCATGAATGGACATTCTTCCATCGTTTAGAGTTTAATCCCACTCATTTGTGCTTCCTTAGCAATCAACAATCAAATTCTTTATGAATACGAGGGCACCCACAACTCTCCGATACCGATATTTTGCTAGTAGGTAAGTAATTTCTGCCAAAATAAAATTGACAGAGAACCTTGCGGAAAAAAGAAATGGTTGGTCGGACAAAACCCGTATTTTTGCACGCTTGTGACACGGAGAAATAATAAACCGTTGAGTAAAAATTTGCAGCATTTTTCACGAAACATTCCATAATTGAACACGATTTCAAAACGCACAGAAGTAACTTCTTGAATGAAAAACAATTTCAGTTTTCAGGTACTGTAGAGTTCCGGAAGAAGAAGAAGCGAAAGTTGGAAAATCGAGTAGTTACTATAGAGAAACACTACGCCCACATTTTCCATCGTATTTTGAAATATTTGGTGACCATTCGAAGCTAAATTCGATTGCCAACAACTTTCTTAGAGTCAAGTTTGTCAATGCACATAATAGGTATTTCTCGACGTTGAAAAACTTCAAATTCTAACACTTTTATTACAAAATCGATTGCTCAAAACCAAAATGTTCCAATTTTTGTTTGTTAAGTTGTACTAATAAAATGAACGAGATGTTTGGAGAATCCTACCTCGAGGAAAAAGTTCAACAACTCGTACAGACTCATGACGATAGATCGAAGCTGTTAGTTCAGAATTTGCACTATTACAAAGAAGGAATCAATACGTTCGAACAGAAGAGATAAAGAAGACTGCACCAGAGTATGTAGAGTTGCATCAGGGGTGGAGGAGGGGAAGTTCTCAAGAATTCAAAGTAAATTCTGAAATAGGCGTCATTCAAACGGTGGACTCTAATGAGTCGAAACGACCTAACTCAAAGTCTTGGCACAAAGTTCGGAAAATAAGTGACAAAATCCTTCGCGTCTCTGTTCCAATTGATACGCGGAGCTTCCGGGCGCCGGTAGCTGACTCAGAGGGTAAACCTATTGGAAATGGTCCAAAGAGGTGTCACAACATGGAGGATTACAAACCTGTCGAAGATGAATGGTTCAAGAGAATCTCGGAGATTCAACTAGAGAGAATATCTCTTTGTGTCACAACAAAAGAGGTTCCATAGTTTTGAACGTATCAAAACAACCAAACAATCCCGAAGAAGAAGCATTGAAGAGCAAAACATATTGTTTAGTAATGCATGCATTCCAGGGGACGTCCCATTGGATAAGTATTGGATCAGTTTAACCAGTTGTTAAGCGATAAGACTGTTTCTCTCGATGTAATTTATTTATTACTTTAGGGAAGAAATAGTGACCCCCCCCCCCCCCCCATCACCGCCAGTCTGGCACCAAAGCGGAAATACGTCGTAACATTGAACTTTCATCTATTAGGTTTAGTAGGCAGTCCGTCGAATGTCACATCCGTATTCTAGGTGAAACACCAAAAAACCCAAGAAATATGAGGTTTATGGTGCCCTGGCACCATGGTGGCACCACTTTTATTTCCATGGTGGTACAGAAAGTAATTCATGCAAATCCAAAGGTATAATGAGAATTTTTCCTCAATTTCAAAGCTTGGATACAATTAGTAAGCAGTAAAGGAACCGAAATATTGAAAAATTGGATATTTTGTGAATATTATCCCCACACTTATCCCCTCCTGTTGCAAATTTTGGTACTCTGGTGAAATCATGTACAACTCGTAAGTTATTTTAGTCAAACAAAAAAAGAAACACACAAATCGGTTGGAAATTGAGGCCTGGGCAGAGTTTATAAGATTATGCCCGCAAACGTACGTTTTTTAAGCATTAACCCCCCCCCTTTCCCCTCCTTAAAAGGCAAAATTCGAAATTCCAGCGACGTAGTGCACAATTGGATAGTTTTCCGCGTCAAAAAAAAAAGAACCAGGAAAATCGGTTGAGAACAATGGCCTGGGGATAGTACACAAGATTTTGTTACACACACACACACACACACACACACATACACCTATGGTTTTTTTTCGCGGATTTGGATTCAGAATGGTCTACAACGGATTACTGTGTGGTTATTTTTTTTCTGTTGTTGAGTGTTGTCCTCCTTCACCCCAGATCGATCGCATAAGGACGCCCAAGTCTTCCTGTGGGACGTCCTAAAAATAGTTCACAAATCTCGTAGACCTTATGGGTTCTCATGGGACTTGAATCGAATAATTGCAAAAGAACCGAAAACCTATGCAAATAGGTTGCCAAGTTTCTGAACAGGTGAAATGTCTCAACCAAGCCAAACGGCTGAACCAACCCTTACCAACTAAACCAACTCAAACCGGATAAAACAGCCCCAAACGGCTAAGGGGTGGTTCATCAAAGCTCAGGTAAAGCCTGGGTAGCTGTCTGCCTCGGATAACTTCTCGGGCAAACCAAACAGGCCGTTTATCAACGCACTTTTAACCCCAGGGTAGCTATCTGTTGGATAACTTTGCCTGGAGATCCGACCCTCCGGTAAAGGATTTAACCCTTGGGTAACTTCCATTTTGTCGTGATTTGGAATCCATATTGGTGACAGTTAAGATCAACCTGAGCTCCTTAAGTTGGATAATAACCGAGATTTAGCAATTTAAAAATTGGTAATTTTATCCAAACAGTGATATTTTCGTTTAAAGGCAGTGTGTTGAGCCTCTCATTCGCCGCAAAACTACTGATTTTAGATAGAAAAAGAGAAATTTGAATAGATTGTAATCAGCTTCATTTAACACCTGAATCATAACTGTAGCTATCATACATTCATTATTAAAATATGATAAAATCAGTAGAAAAATAGTATTTCAAAAATAGAAGGTACTTAACATCAGAAGTTTCAGACGTTTTCCGCATACAAAAACGAGAAAACTCGGATTTTAAACAAAATAGACTTCGTAGGGATTGTCTGACCTCTACCATTTTACTGAAAACCCTACAAAAAATGATGAAAAAACCAGTGTTGAAATGCTGAAATGAGGGGGAATCAGCGTTGTTGTGATGGTGCCTCTTTTTCCCTCAGAACAAGTTATCTGAGGGATACCTACCCGAGGGTTAGCTACCTGAGGGATAAATGTTGATTGATAAACGACCCGACAAACTTCACCGCTTGGCACAGATAATGATAATGGCCTTTGGCCCGTATTCACAAAAATCGCCAGAGTGAAACTTGAAGTCGCACTTCCGAAAGTTTTACTTTAGGCCAAAGTGAAACTTGAGGAGAAATCGCTATTCACAATCGTTTTTAGTGTAGCTGCTCTTAGGTCAGCTTTAAGTTCAACTGATAAGGAAGTTGAACTTCCGAAAGGGTAACCCTTAGGGCGACTCGCTCCTATTGACCAATGGTAATATTCAGTGATAATATTGATAAGCGGTTGGTGATCAACAAACGATTGTCCATCTCTGCTTCATTCCTTTTCAAAACATCTATTTTGGCGTTTTTATTGGACTATCTGAAACAATAATGTTCCAATCTTTTCCATTCTTATAATGAAGTTTCGAAAATGAAAAATTCCGAGAATCCTAGGCACAAAACGATCGCTCTGTCACTGGATTAAGAAGACGACTGACTTCACTGGGTGTTCTGTCATTCGATTTCTTAATCCAGTTAGGTAGATAGGTAGATATCTACAAGAATATGTAGGGATAGTAAATTCAGATCAGTTGTTTATATTCACAAAGGAAATATTTAGGATAGGAAGGATTGTTTTTACCATCGTTGATGGAAAACTGAGGAAAGGCCGAAATGAAAGGTTAATTTGGGCTTACCTACTGGTTCTTTGAAATAGAATTCACATAAATCTGACTACATTTTGGACACTTGAACAGTAATGTCCTCAAATTGAAATGAACTGAGCACAATTATACGTAGCTATAAAAAGGAAAAGTAGGAAATTGTTTACCCGTGACATGCGCGGAAGGTCTTCTGACCAACACTCGAATCCATTTTCGCTTTCTCTTTGCCTTCTTGGCACAATTTGTACACGTCTCCTTTCCGTAGGTACTGCAAATATTCCATGTAGTCGTTTTCCATTTAAATCCGAACGGAAAAACTTCGTAAAACGGCTGTCGAAGCAAGCAAAATAGATGCACTTCTTGTCAAAAGCTGTACTAAGGGCCAGTAAAGTGTGGTAGGAGCCAAACTTACCCGGAAAGTGTAACTTGACGAAAGTTCAGCTTCAGTAAAGTGGAGCTGAAGTGACGCTTCTTCTAAAGTTCGGTTTGTGAATAGCGTTTTCTCTAAAGTACGACTCTAAGTGGAGATTTCAGGCTTCACTTAGCGAAAAGCCCCACTAAGTGCGTTTTGTGAATACGGCCCAAAGTCGGGGTAACTATCTAAGGCTTACCTAGGGAATACCTTCCCAATTGATAAACGGGCCCTAAGCCAACCTCAACTAACGAGGCCTAAGTTAGGCCTAACTAACGAGGACTAACCTCAAACGACAGAATCAAGTCTAACCGGCTGAACCAACGTAAACTAGGTAAAGCAAACCCCAAACGAGGAAAGGTCGAAAACACGAGAAAAAAAGGTTGAAAGTAAGAAAGTACGATTTCAATAAGAAAAAAAGCTACCTATAGGACAAAAAATTTTGCAAATTAGTTGTTAAAGAATCGATTATTGAAGTAGGGTCCACCTCAACGATAGACACCCTGTTTAAGTATTTATGAAATATTATAGCTCAACTTGAATTTCAAAGCTGGCTGATGATGCCTCAATAGAATTCCAAAATAGAGAGAATGCAAACTGCTTTACAATAGGCCGACAATTTACTGCGAAAAACGATCATAATTTTTTTAAAGTTATAATTTGGAATTTCAATAGTTGATTGATGTTTCATGAGAATCTACTCGTAATAATAGAAAGTATGCCGTAAACAGCGTTGGAATACACCGAAATTTGACTGAAAAGTGCGGAAACCGCTGGATGCCAAAAATATGCCCCAAATAAAGGTGAACCTAGTAAGAGTTTCTTCAGAAGAAGAATTTTCAAGTTAGATTGTGTGTATCGCCATTGCACTACTCAAGTACGAGTAGGAGGCTGTTGACCTCCAAGTCACACATCCGCGACACATCCGCCTTTATAATTGAAAATTCTACTTTAAGTCCTCGGAATCCTACATGTACGGGGAGATCTGGAAGTGTAGTTACCGTACAATATATTGGGCTTGAAAAGCTAGATACCTGTTGAGAAGTACGAGTGGCATAGATTTGGTTATTCTTGAGAAGATGGGGTTGGTCACTTATCACCACTAACACTTCCACTCCGACCGCTGTTTCGAAAAGGCCATGCACTACCCGTAAAAGTAAATCGACGGACCTAATCAAAAGGAATATCGCACATGAGAATTCACTGATTCAGGAAAAATTCTGGAACCACATCTAGAACCTATCACTTTCACACCGATCTAATAACCTACTGACTGATTGTGATTGTGCCGCCCTTGGTGTTTGAGTGTGAGCTGCGCATGCGCGAGACATGTTTCGTTTGCAACAACAACAGCCTCAGTTTCCAGGAAGGACCATCTCACGACCACCCAACTAATCCGTTACTTTCTCTTTCAGTTGAAACACTGCTGTCCACCCAACACAATAATTGAACCAACATTCAGTAATTTTATCGTATTTTTGAGGAAATAAAACTATTTTTATAGTAGAATTTTTGAAATTTCCAGAAATATTTGGATTTTCTAAAAACTCTTTAAAATGTCAAAATTGTTCAGGAAATTTTTAATAAATCCACTGAAATAGGAAAATTTAATAATGATTCCTGAAATACCATGAGCAATAAATAAGCAAAAATTTAAAATTTGTGCCAAAATGTTCATAACAAACAAGAAGTCGAGTCCGTTAGCCAGGAATTTTGGACAAACCCTAGGGCTGGTTTCAGACAGGAGGATTTGCAACCTATTAAAAGGGGGAAGTGTAAGAGGTTGATTTTTTTTATTTTTTTATTCTTTTTTTTATGAAATGGAAACGGAAGAACTGATTCTTTTGACTCAAGAAAGGAAAAGTCTATGGTGAAGAATCTGATAACGAACATTTTCAAAACAAAACATTCCAAAAAGTTTGGACTCTTCGCAACAGCTAATTTTTTCGGAAACTCGCTGATATTCTGTAAATTAAATTATACTAATAAAATATGGGAGATAATAATTGTGTGAGCTATAATTATTATAGCTCACACTACCTATCAAGATTCTGAAAAAAAGAAGGAATTATTACCTCCTATATTTTATTAGTATAATTTAATTTCCAGAATATCAGTGAGTTCCGAAAAAAAAGTAGCTGTTGCGAAGAGTCCAAACTTTTTGGAATGTTTTGTTTTGAAAATGTTCGTTATCAGATTCTTCACCATAGACTTCTTCAATTCTTCAAGAATTCTTCAACAATTATTGTTGAAGTTAACCTAATGAGTTCAATTATTATTGAAAGTTTCCATTTTGCTATCGAGTCTACCAAGGTAGCGGAAGCATCGTTTTCACCTTTCAAGAATGAAAAAAAGTTCTATAAAATCAATATTTCCACTTGCGTTTTACGTTTTGGTCTTGAATCAAAAATTAATTTCCCCGCAGTTTTGGTTTATTATTTTTAATAATAAACCTTTGGAATCGACAAAGAAAAAAAAATTGTTGGTTTACGTTTCAATGTTTGTAGAATCCGAAAATCGAATAAAAAATTTTCCGTCCGTCCGCCGAACGCGGCACTTTCCTTAGTTACTATTTTGGCTGATGTCAGTCACTTCTATGAGGTGAAAATTAAGGGTTAAAATGTTGAAAACGCCCTAACTCAAAAAATGTCGATGTAAAGGTATTGTTTTTCCATCAATTTAAGATAGTATTAAATTTTTAGAATCTAATGAGACCACCCGGAGCTCTGTAGGACCAACCGTTCGGCCCTATGAAAACTTAAGGGTTAGGCTTACGATAAATCAGAAACACGAGTGTGAATCGCAAAAGAAGCCTAATTTCCGTTCAAATTTTAGCTGACCAAAGATCGCTGTTCGTTTCTTCGAGTTGAACTCGGGTTTTTAAATAAAGTGTGAAGCGTTTATTTCACTAAATTAAACTTGTATGTGAAGCGACATTAGGTTGGTAGGTATTGACAATGGCAAAGTTGAGTTCTTTGCAGGCGAGTGATCTATCAGAAAAATAATAAGCCTTTGTGAAATAATTTGCAGTGTTTTTTAATTAGTTTTCTTAAGGTAGATCTGTATCTATACTGTGGATCAGTTTCCGTAAGGTGAACCAGAAGGCGTAAGGTGGACCAATTTCTGTACTCGGGGTCAGTTTCCATGTGAGAGCCTAATTTCTCAACTTTCAAATTTTAAATAAATGTGCCCAGCTATAAGTTAAATAAAGTAGCACTTACTTTTTCAGAACTCTTATCTTGGGCGTCTTATGCTCTCAGCCAGCCCTATGAGTTTCCGTAGTGTGGATCGGTCTCCCTGAGATATTTGGATCACTCTCATCACCTAACTGTTCAATATACCTCATACTTGTTAGGGCACTTTGCAGTTTTGACGACCTCCTATACCATTACCTACCCAACCATGGTATAGTTGACGAGAAAGCTACGTGCTGCACCAACATGGTAGACTACCCTCTCATCACCTAATTATGTCTTAGAGCTGGGTATGATTGATTGCAAAATTGTATTCCAGGTGAACGAAGTGGTTTCTGTTTTTTGAAGCGCTTTGGTCATTAACAACCGACTATTGTAGCCCCTGGTCAGGTGTGTTTTACGAGTACTACCGAACATGACCAGGTAATATAACTGTTAAATTAGGTATTCTGCGATAGATGAAAACGGATTCATACGAGAAGAACGATTTAATGAGAGAAGCACATGCCATAGAAGAGAGAGGCTCAGGACAATATATGGCAGTTGGAGAAAATACCAGTGCCTTCCTGTAACCACAGCATCAGCTGATTTTATTACAAATTATTTGTTAGTTTATGGTTAATTAGTTTTATTATATTAATCAATATTATTTTTAAACATTATTTTATACTAAATAAATTATTATTTATTTATGTAACAATAACTAGATATCCGAAAGATAAACCTTGGTTGATAGGAAAACATTGTGAGCATTTCCCGATTAGGTTCTGATCACTTGCCATTAAGTGGTCAGAAAGACGGTGGTGAATCGCTATAACCGAGTAAAAATACTCGTAGAAGGACGTGTCCTATTGGGCCAATGTTAACTCTGACCATGAATTGACCAATGAGGTACTGGTAGTTACCTGCATGTTTATGAATCAACAGTGTGACTCCTTATAAGTATCTTGGAGAGCCCGTAATCTCGGTGGGCGTCATGTGCCAAGGCTGTACTGCGCCAGTAGGAAAGTGCAAGTTCAAGGGAACCATCCCTCAAGGTCCATCGGTGAACGCACCTGACTCGCAACGGTTTTTAATTAGCCGCCAGCACCCCGCGTGCCTGAAGGCCTTTCTGCGTTTTCCCGCAGCTTGCCAAAACACAGGAAGAGGGTCCTCCCCGAGGTGAACAATGTCTTACGGGCATGTGGATTATGAGGTGTACTCAGCTAACTATGGAGAAACTCAACAGATATGACGCTGTCGGTCGGTCAGTTGGCGTAGCGATGTAGGCGTTCCCTGCTTTATCCAACGACCTCTGGAACATGCACTTGGAACTGCGTCTCCTGCTTCTATTTTCCAGAAAAAGGTACCCATAATTCGGTTTTCTTACGGAGAACAAACCCTTTCCGAAAATTGCTCCTAGGTTGATGCAAAATGCTCAATAGATCTGTGATTGCACTAAATGAATACTTTGATAGTGAGATTTTGTCCAGGACAAGAAACTTGAAAAATGTTTTGATTTCAACCAAGTAGGAATCATTTCATTAGATCGGAAATAGTCTTTTAAAAAAATCAGTAATTAAACAGTACCTAATAATCAATTCATGATAATAATAATAAAAATTAATTATATATAACATAAATAATACCTGATAATTACATACATAGAGATGTAAATAATAATATATAATTTAAATAGTAACATAATGTAAATAATAAAATAATAAATAAAATTAATTATTAATAACAATAAATTAATATAATAAATAATTATTATTTATCAGTATTCCAATGTAGGATAGGTCATCAATTTGTACATAAAAACGCTGCAAATTCTTACACTAATGTTTATTATTTTTCTATACAGGGTGTCACCCTTTCGGGCGCACCACCGGGCAGGGTTCGGTTCTACTAATAATTTGCAACAAAAAATGTCTCTTAGCAAGTTTTTTTAGAGGCATCGTTTTTGAGTTATTTCACTGTAAAGAATTTTTTCGTGTTTTCGACCTTACTTCACTAAAATGGCCATAACTCTCTTAATTGATGAATAAATTCAAATTTGATCATTGGAAAGAGCGTTCAATTTCCTATCTTCCTGATAGGTTTTTAGACAATTTCAAATTAAACAAACGGGTGTGAAAAAACCATACGTTAAAAATTGGTTAAATTTCGAAAATTTTCACTTTTTCAAAGTTTGTTTTTTGAAAGGATTTCCAACAAATTGGAAGGAGTGCAAGTCATTAATAACCCTGACCTCCCTTAATGACAATTTTGGATAAAACGAACAAGATTGAGCCCTTCGCCCGAAGGAAAGGACTGGAAAATTACTATTTGTTTGTCGAGGAAATCTGAAAGTGTTACCTATTCGATTCACCGTCAGAAAATACGTATAAGTTTCATGTCAAATAAAATTATTAAATTGGAAAGCATTTCTGGTGGAAAACGCCCGATTTTCACCCGAAAATTAACGTTTTCCTACCCTGAAAACGTCATTTTCTAACTGAATAAGTGGTGTTTAAAAAAAATTGACTACACCGTTAGAAAGTTGGGATGCATATTAGCAACTTTTAGCATTACAGCATGGAAAATTCCGTTCACGACATTTCAAAAAACAAATTTTGAAAAAAGTGAAAATTTTACCAATTTTTGACTTTTGGCTTATTTAACACCCGTTTGTTTCATTTGAAATTTTCTAAAAATCTATCAGGTCCATAGGAAATTGGACGCTTCTTTCCAATGATCAAATTTGAATTTACTTCATCAATTAAGAGAGTTATGGCCATTTTAGTGATGGTCGGAAACACACAAAAAATCTTTACAGTAAAAAAATTCGAAAACAAAGCCTCTAAAAAAAATTGCTAAGAGACATTTTTTGTTGCAAATTAGTAGTAGAATCGAACCCTGTCAGGTGGCGTGCGCGAAAGGCTGACACAGTTCAGTTCGTAGAAACAGGGAGGTTGCCCTAATTATTAGGAAGATTGATTACTGGTTGCTAAGGAAGCAAAACAGAGAAACAACTCCAAGAAATGAACAACGATCGCATTTTGGTCAGCTAGAATTTGAACGGAGATTAGGCCTCTTTTGCGATTCACGCTCGTGTTTATGATTTATCGTCCAACCCTCAAGTTCTCGTAGGGAGCGAACAATTTGTCCTACAGAGGCTCCGGGTGGAGTCAAAAAATTCTAAAAATTCAATACTATCTTGAATTGGTGCAAAAACAATACCTTTACTTCGAGCTAGGGCACTATTTAACATTTCAACCAGTAATGTTCACCCCTTAGAAGTCAATCAAAAGCTTCTCGGCACAACTAGACCCCAAATGGAGCCAAAATACCAAAATTCATCGGTTCAAGGTAACTATGGAAAGTGCCGCGTAATTCGGATGGACGGAAAATTTGTTATTCGATTTTCGGATTCTACGTACCTTGGAACGTAAACCATCCAAGTTTGAGGGGGGGGGGGGGGGGGTGAGGTTAAATAATTTTTTTCTTACCGATTCCAATGGTCTCTCTCCCTTTTGGTTTATTATTTTCAATAATGAACCTTTGGAATCGACCAAGAAAAAAAATTTTAACACCCCCTCAAAATTTGATGGTTTACGTTTCAAGGTACGTAGAATCCAAAAATCGATTAAAAATTTGGCCGTCCGTCCGCCGTACGCCGTCCGCGGCACTTTTGCCACTTAGCATTGACCGATTTTGATGAAATTTGGTATCTAGGCTCCATTTGGGGTCTAGTTGTGCTCCGAAGATTTTCGTTGATGTAGGTCACTTCTAAGGGTTCCAAAATCAATTTTGAAATTTTGAAAACGCCCTAACCCAAAAATTTTGATATAAAGGTATTGTTTTTCCTTCAATTTAAGATTCTATAGAATTTTTAGAATTGTTTGAGACCACCCGGAGCTCTGTAGGACAAACCGTTCGCTCACTATGAGAATTTAAAGTTTGGACGTACGATAAATCAGAAACACGAGTGTGAATCGTAAAAGAGCCCTAATCTCCGTTCAAATTTTAGCTGACCGAAATACGATCGATGTTTTTCTCCATGTTGGATGGTTGGTGGCTTTGCAGACGACTGATCTATATAGAAAAATAAAAAATAATAAACCATTGTGTAATAATTTGCAGCGTTTTCGTACAGAAGTCATTCCTCTTACCGGGAGCCTCACCACAGCAGTGAAATCACTCAAGGCAATCTCACTTAGACCAAATAGACCACCCCCAGAGACCAAAAAAAAGCTACTCCTTCAAATCAACTACCAAGATTAAAGCCTACCTCAGATCAACCTTCCATTTTTGGTACTACCCAGTTTCACGCTACTTTCCTTACCTGTAGACCGAATTACTGGTATGCAACCTTTCAATTCATCAATGGGGGTGCGCCTGATTTTTTTTTCAATTTTGAATCGAAAGTAGACCTCATTCTGAGAATTTTGACACCAGCCGTTCTCTTTCTGGATAAGTAAATCTTATACTATGATTTTTCAAAATTTCGAATGTTTATGACGTCACGTACCCCTCCCTGGGCGGGACCCCCAGCCCACTGTGACGTCATAAACATTAGAAACTTTGAAAAATCATAGAAAAAGGTCTTCTCAAGCTAGAAGGTCGCGGTTGGTGTCGAAATTCTCAGAATGAGGTATATTTTAGATTAAAAATAACAGTAAACAGTTTTTCCGAGCCATGCGCACACCCCATTTAAATTCAGACAGAACTTGGAATATCGTTATCAACACTAAGATCAACAAATCCCAGTCCATTGTATTGTTCGTAGTAGGTACTTGAACGACTAGGTGAAGAGCAGGGTCAGTAGCCGATTCCACGAAAACAACTACTAGAAAGTAAACAAAATTATCTGCACCGAAAGGTCGTTCCAAAACAAATCACTCAGAGTGGTCCAATAAACAAGGAGAAATATCGCCCGGGCATTCCGTCCAAGCCGATGCAAGGGCAGAGGATTTGTGCGTGAAAAAATATTGGGCTCGAGCCAATCACACAAAGAAAAGGTTGCGTATGAGAAACCTGTCACGAATTACTCTGAAATCTCTTTCGTTCGGAGTGATTCATGCGGCACTTGAATAACTTATTTCATGGAGATGAACTTTCGTAGTCCAACAAGGAATATATCCTCAAACTGTTTCTCCTTCCCCACAAAACTGCGTTATAATACAGAGCAAAATGTTCAGTATATCTTTTTGAACGTTACAGGGCCCAAGTGCAAGAAAAATTTCAATAGGGTGTGCGCCTGGGTAGGAAAAACTTTTATTGTTATTTTTAATCTAAGGTAGACCTCATTCTGAGAATTTTGGTACCAACCGCGACCTTCTAGCGTGTGTAAATCTTTTCCTATGAATTTTTAAAGTTTTGACCGTTTATGACGTCACAGTGGGCTGGGGGTCCCGCCCAGGCGAGAGGGGGCGTGACGTAATAAACGGTCGAAACTTTGAAAAATCATAGAAACAGATCTACTCACGCTAGAAGGTCGCGATTGGTGTCAAAATTCTCAGGATGCAGTCTACTTTCGATTAAAAATCTAAAACAAAATCAAGGAGCACCCCCCAATCAAACATGTCAAGCAACTGCCAAGCAAATATTATTGTTGATTGGTGAAGATCTCTCCAGGTATTTGACGGAGAAGTGGTAGGTTCGTTAAAATTGGTAAAGGAGTAGGATGAATAAGTAGTGGTTAAAACCGTGGTCTCATTCAATTCATGCGATGCAAATCGCTTCATTATTGAAAATAATAAACCACAAGTAGGTTTATTCACGAATTTCTTTCGTTTTTCACACGTTAACCTTTTTCAAGCCAAGGGTAGAAATAACAGAGTAGTGAGAGGAGGAGGATGAACTGTTTTATACGACGGCAGGCCGAAATAAGGCGTAATTTTGCTCACCAGTTGAGCCCTCAGTCTTCCAAATCGTTGTGACTTATACAATTCATTGTTTTTGGTGAATTGTAAAATGGACCGGAATCCGTTTCGACTCGTGGCCCAGAATGCCCAATGGCCCAGGATCGAATTTGAGCCACCATAATCCCGTTTTCGGCCAAGCGGCCTCCTTTTCAAAAAAAAATATCCAAAATCGCATCGAACTCCCGAACGTTGAAGAATTATTTTGACGAGTTTAGGATCAGCATGAACGAGAAAAAATTCTTGTACAAAATTTTCCACAATTTTCAATATTAACAAAATAGTCGATGCGAAAACGCATCAGTGGCCGGAAATGGGTTAACTAGGAACCTATTTTATGAACATGTTGTGATTAAATGATCGTTGAGATACTATGAAACGAGTAGCATCGTTTTCTCATTCATCCCCAATCGTAATCGTATCAACCTACTAACTACCTATGAATTCATTAAACGTCTTATTGAGTCAGAGAACGCAAGGACACGCCTGGGAACAATTTGACAATGAAACAGCTTTCATTCCGGGCTGTTTTGCCCGACGATTTGATAGTATGCTATTCTTCCCTCCAGGGTCTAGCTGATTTGAATTATTCAATCCCATTGTCTGGTAGTGGGGGAAGGGAGTTCACAAGTGAACGTGATCAAGTCACTTGATTCAAGGCCGAAGCTAAAATGATTTGTATCAAACATAGGTGAAGTGATACGAGATAACCGGTTTGATTTGAGTTGGAACTATGTCAGACTATTGTTAACGTACGTCATGAGAGAATCCTTGGAAATCAGCAAGTTGGATAGATACACCTGGCAAGCGCCCTCCATTAAGACCTAATGATTTTTTTTTTTTTTTTTTGTCAATATTTCCATTTATAAAATATTAATAACATAACAACTACTAAGAACATAAGGAGCCCATCTAGATAATTTCCTTAAAATTTTAATTAAATAATTTGTAGAGCCAATAACCCAATAGCTGTGCTCTAAAGTACCTACAGGTATCACAACACTGTCTCAAGTTATCACGAGGTCCTTGGATTTGGTCCTATCAAACCCCAGAACGACTTAGTAGTCTAGAAGACAGAGGATTTCGGGTTTTATATGTCCATGAAGGATTTATACCGTCACATTCGCACTCTGTACTCGACTTGCTGGTTTTTACGAAGCAGCAGGGTCTCAGTCCATTCCTTCCTCGTTGCTTGTTAATCTAATCTCATACGAACTGGCGCTCGGTTGCCTCTTCCCCCCCCCCCCCCCCGTTGCAACCACCCACCCCCAGTGCCACCATATCCCCCAGCCTTCTCATAGCTGGTCAGTTTTCATCAATCAACAGTCAATTTCACAATATCAACA
This sequence comes from Apolygus lucorum, assembly GCA_009739505.2. Lineage (NCBI taxonomy): Eukaryota > Metazoa > Arthropoda > Insecta > Hemiptera > Miridae > Apolygus > Apolygus lucorum. Next base: position 35,799,266 of record CM019172.2, read on the forward strand.
GTTTTTCCCATTTTTCTGGGAAATAATCATCCAATTTTCATGTTTCTTGAGGTATTCTTCTTATTTTTATAATCTCCACACCCATGCACTTGTTCAATTCCAAAAATAGAGAATAAGTAAAAAAATTGTAACTAAATTGGAAATTTTCATATACTTTCGAAATTCATTAGAGCATCCACCTAGGAGACCGAAAAACTAAAAGATTGCCGTAGGATTGATACTTTCCAGAGAAAAGCGGGAAACCCCATTTTTTCACTGACTGAGACCCCCTTAACCAATAAGATAGGGAAAGAAATTTGCATATATTCTTGGGTAGGACATAATGAATACTGTACATATGCATACTGTACTGTGGGTAGGACATAAATGCAATACTGTTTACATTTACCAACAGCTCTTGGATGAGTCCTGAAGTGGGGAGACCAATTGGCGACCCTGCAGATAATAACACCACCATTTTGTTTTTCACGTGCAGTAGTTGTCTGGTTGTGCCCCCCACGAGGACTCTACATTTTTTGCTGTTTGGTAAGTCAAATTTTCCTTAATTTTCTAGTCCACTCTTCATTTTCCACCAATGTCCATAGAATTTTTATAACCACACCTCCATCTAAAGTCATTCTCCAAAATTAATAACAGTTGTATGTCTTATACTATGTCACATTTCCAACTTTGTTGTTGTATGGCTGATGATAACAACCAGAGGGTTGTTGAAAGCTCCCCAGAATAACAGCTGTTACAAAGAACACAGGACTTCATTTGTCTCACCCTCAATTTATTTGAAAGAAATTTGATTCAACTGACTATCAGACTCTTAGACACTCCTATTTTGAAACTCCTATTCCTCAACTCGAATCGAATGAATTGGACAAACAATGACAAGTACACAAATTTGTAGTACTTTTCAATAACTGTAAGGCGGTAATTACTATTGAGAGACTGCAGCCTCACCGGATTATCTATTTCGTATTGACAAGAATTCGTCAAATACAACAATTCGAATCTTCAACTCACCTCTTGGCTTAGAGAATCGTCCTTCAGGTGCACAGGAGTATCCCAGAGGTGATCGTCGACTCCGGAGGGCGAACTCTGCGGCGAACTGGATGTCGAGGGTACAGCGCCGTTGCTCGTGAGACCCATGTATGCCGTCACGTCCTGCCAGAGTGAGCCCACCCTGGAGTACCTCCCTAGGTTGTGGAGGTCCGCCAGGAGGTCTTCGTCTCGCAGCATCATGGCGTCTGGGTTCTTCGGATGAAGGCTCGTGTCCCTCCTGATCAGACTCCGTCCGAAATCCCAACTGTCTCCATCACCGATACCTGGGAGAAAGAAGATTAAATCGCAAAATTTGCAAACTTGCTAAATATTGAGAAACAATTCGGCTAAGCTATTTTCGACTCGGATTTGATTGGTGTTCTACTGATCATGTGGATCAATGCCTCAAAGAAGTAGTGCAAAGTTCACTCAAGACCCAAGAACCTCATCTTGGGCTATGCAAGGAGCAGCCAGTAGATGTTCACCTGTGATGAAGTGAAGTTTTGAGATCTTCAGCAATCATCCATGGTTTACCACCACTTGCCTGTTGGATATTGTTGATCATGAATTCCCATTTCTAATTCTATCAAGTTTCTGGAGTGTCACGATGCTGTAACGTACAGGTGCCCTAAAAGATTTTTTTTTAATTCAAGTTGCTGTAGTAAGGTGATTGGTAGACATTGTTTTGTCTCTTGTTGGTTGGAAGTGAACGTTTTATTCCCAAAAGAGACGTCCCCAAGAATGCATGCAACTAAACATACATTTTAGATTTGGGAAGGATCCAAACTGTACTCTCATATCGTGTCTGCAAGTTTTTATCCGCATTTCATCGATTTCCAATCTATCTTCACATGTCTGCAATTTTATAATACTACCTATGAGTGGGCGATGACTGTTGGTTACGATCAATAATGATATTCTAATACAATTTTGCCAATTAAATTATCAAATTTGTTTGAGAAGAGTTAAAGAAGTTTAAGAAGAGTTTAAATATTGTCACATCCAATAATTCTAAAATACTTGTGCAAGTCCATCATACATCCGATGAGCGAGCAAAGCGAGCGGACGTGCTAGTATAATATAGAAATGACCTCTGAGAGACTGCCTGATTCCGCAGAACATCATCTCTAAACAGTTTGGTTTTCAACAGTTTCTATCATGCCCACTTCAGCTCCAACGCCTCACAACGTACATTAAAGCCTCATACGAGCGAAGAGAATTCTGTAAAGCAGCCTTTTCGATACAGAACAAGCCTTTGATCTTGTCTGGCACGATAGACTTCTCATCAAAACGAGGCCACATTTGCCCAACAATCTCCACTCTCTTCTCGCTCAATACCTAACAGACCGTACCTTCCAAGTTGACGTGAAGGAGCTCGATCATCCACAAGGAAAATATTTGCAGGGGTTGCGCAAGGTAGTGTAATCGCTCCATACCTCTTTACCAGTCATGATATACCGCTCCCGGGGAATCCTCACTTCTCTGCACTCTACGCAGATGATCTGGTGTATGCAGTCAGTGATAAAAATTCAGCAACAGCTACACAAAAGCTCTCCACTCTCTTGCAAGCACTGGGAAAATGGTGTACGAAATGGAAACTCAAGATCAACCCCAAGAGATCAAAATCAGTTGCATTTACTTACAACAGAACTCCATCGAATGAGCCCTTATACTACCAAGGAGAAACTATTCCAGCCGTCAAATCACATACTAGGTATAGGTACTAGTAGGTATCTGGGGCTAATATTGTACCAGCGTCTTACCTACAAAGAGCACGTGGATTTCCTACTAAGGAAGTTGAAAATAAGGATTTCCCAACTCGGTAGTTTACTCCACAATCCCCACACTTCAATTCAAAACCGACTGCTCATATATAAAATATAAATTCGCCCTATCTGGACGTATGCACTACCAATATGGGGTACCTGCTCACTCTTACAGTTCGGTCGAATCGAAAAACAACAAAACTGGACACTTCAACGACATATTGTGCATACTCCACCTTTTGTGCGAAATACAACTTTATATAATGATCTCCACCTTTCCACCCCAACTGTGATGCTCCAAGAAATTACCACCAAATTCATCCGTCAAACCCGCCGGTAAACAGTGGATTCAACGCACCAACTGCACGTACCCGGCTACAGCGACCAAGATACATTTTTTGCAACTTCAATGAACGTTTTGCCCAATCTTTAATTTTTTATTTTTGCCTCGAACAATGTGTGGAATTCATTATAAAGTTTTTTTTTTAATTCAATTACGCTGAAACACACTGTCATTTAGGTATATTATTTGTTTGTAATGATCTAAAAATAAAAATAAAATAAAAAATAAATAAATCCACCGAGTGATAATTTGCAAAGTTTTTCGTAAATGTCAAAAAGAACGATGAAATAATTTAAATTACCAATGGCGGGTATCTGGATGAGGTCGGTATTGTGTTCGGAGCGCAGAATGCTGAGGAGGATCGCCAACTGAAGGAGTTCGTCCGTGTAGATCTTCTTTAGGCAGAGCATAGTGGCCGGGATCACTGCAACACAAACAAAAACATGACACTAGACTTATAAACGGTCCCCCATCCTTAAAACGCGATGCAATTCGCAAAAACTACTCTTACGGTTCTAAATATAAGCCGACCCTCCACCAACCCCCTTTGGAAAGCGAAAACGGGGTCGAATGTCCCCCCAGAGAAGGGGAACGTAGTAAAATTGTCTTTTCGGAATCCTTAAGAAAATTCTTGCTTGACTTTGACAAACAGAGAACTGCATCTCAAACAAGGCATCTTATAAACTTCGGTTTGCAGCTAAACGACGATTATTTGAAGCCACGATCAAAATCCGTCTTTCCCGTTTCCTTCGCAATATATTCGTATGAGCAAAGAGGAAAACACAACGACATTTAGGTTGAAATGCGCTGATCAAAGAAAATATACCGAAATGCAGAGTAAATTGGGGATATAAATTCAAAGGGGCTGTGTTCTCTGGACACATCTTAGAATTGTGTCTCCTATATTGAAAATAGAATGCATCTCCGTATATTTCGATTCTGTTCTCCACGTAGTCGATGGGAAGGTTTCGTAATAAATCCCTCGGAGATCCTCATATTTTCCGCAGCAAGCGAAGAAAAGGGAAGGTTGACGCGGGACGTGTTTGTGGAACGGGGCGCTAATGCAAGGGGATTCAAGTGTGTCAGGGCTTCTTATTTTACGAATAGGTTATTGACCCATACTCGGAGGTCACGACGATCCTCTAAGCAGGTTGTCAAGTAGATAAGTATGGAGGTAATTAGTAAAGCGAGAAACCAAGAAGGCATTGATTTTACGTTCATGCAAGAGCCCTTTGCTGAGTGCAAATATCATCAGTACATACACAGTGAATTCACATGTCGAAAGGCGAAGGGAATCGTTTCCAGCCGGACGAATAACTCTAGTCCCCTAGCAGGGGAGTAGTGTAATGACTTCCTGAGCCTAAATTTACCTGTCCCCACAGACAATAGTTAGTGGTTATTGTAGAGAGGGATTTGAATTCATCAGTGGCGTCTCCTCCAGGCAAACATAGCAAACACTGTTTGCCCTACTAAAAATATGCAAAATGAAAAAAATAATTTATATTGAGATTCTCCTATATTTCTATTTTCTGCAAGTAATATTTAGCCGATTTTGGAAAACTAATAATATTTGAGGACTATTTCATTATTACCAAGGAAGTTAGATGAAATAAGTACGTATTTTGTCTTGGATACTAGCCCGCAACATTCCTGTGAGTTGAAAAGGTCGGTAACTACGATGGATTGCGGATTATATGCGAACTAGCGCGAGGCCTGGCGATGCAAGGCAGTTTAAAAAAAACGCTGCAAATTATTACACAATGGTTTATTATTTTTCTATATAGATCACTCGTCTACAAAATCACCAACCATCCAATATGAAGAAAAAAGAAAAAGAAAAAAATCAAAAAAAAAAATCAAAATCACCAACCATTGACCGCATTTTGGTCAGCTCTAATTTGAACGGAGATTAGGCCTCTTTTGCGATTCACACTCGTGTTTTGACTTATATATACATATATATTTCAAAACAAACCCTTAAATTTTCGTAGGGAGCGAACGGTTTGTCCTACAGAGCTCCGCGTAGTCTCAAAAAATTCTAAAAAGTCTATAGAATCTTAAATTGAAGGAAAAACAATACCTTTATATCAAATTGTTTGAGTTAGGGCGTTTTCAAAATTTAAAAATTGATTTTGGAACCCTTAGAAGTGACCTACATCAACCAAAAGCTTCGGGGCACAACTAAACCGCAAATGGAGCCTACATACCAAATTTCATCAAAATCGGTCAATGCTAAGTGGCAAAAGTTCCGCGTACGGCGGACGGCGGACGGACGGCCAAATTTTTATTCGATTTTTGGATTTCACGTACCTTAAAACGTAAACCATCAAATTTTGAGGGGGTGTTAAAATTTTTTTTTCCTGGCCGATTCCAAAGGTTCATTATTGAAAATAATAAACCAAAAATGAATTTTGCGGGACTCCTTTGGATGAGAAAAGTCGATCGGCGGGGTGGGCATCGCTGTGTCTAGTATTCCTACACCCTCACTATAACAGCATAAGCCACGGCAAACAATCGAGTAACTGTTTCGTGGCCTTGAAAGAAGAGAAATTAAATTTGATGATGAGCCACGGGTTACGCTTCCTTAGTAACCGTAATCAAGTTTCTTAATGAATGAATTCTTTATTTCTTTGAATGAAGTGTGAAGCATTTCATCTAAATAAGCTCGATTATGAAGCGAAAACATGGTTGGTAGGTAGTGACAATGGCAAAGCTGTCCTCTTTGCTGGCGCTTGTTGTATGCAGAAAAATCATAAACCTTTGTGTAATAATTTGCTGCGTTTTTCAAATAGTTTATTCCTCTAAGACTAATCAAGGTGTTTGCCTGACGAATATTGTCACCTGACGCTACTGGAATTCATCTCCCCAGAGAAAGATCCATAAGTGCAAAATGGAATTCATGTGACGTGAATACCTCATCTGGGCTGTGGGTCGGTAAAAAAGTAATAAAAAATATCACGGTATTGAAGATGTTTTTCGTTTGATAGGTACGCATAGCTTCTAGAGCGTTGAAATCGTACACAAAATCAAGAGACGAAACAGATGATGACCAATAGAAGAGACTAAAATAAATATAGATCAGCAGTGTGAGCAATAAAGCGTCTCTTTTCATCCCAAAACGCACGATGTGATACAACAAAATAAATTCATCCATGATCTAAAATTTCCCCGAATACAGAGAATATAAGTTTGAAAATATACCGGTTTTGGGGTAAATTTTCAACTGAATTTTTTATCAATAAAAGTTTGAGGCGATTAAAAGCCGTTCTTGTTGAAATGTTAAAAATGATTTTTATTATACTCAATTATTATTTTCTTCACTACCTTAGAAGTTAGAATTTCAGTCAAGTAAAATAATACCCAATTAAAAAGAAACTCAGAGAAGAGTAATTATTACTTCCATACTCGCCTTTTTCGTTCGTCCAGTTAAAAATTCACTAAAATCAATGTCCTGACTTTAGATCAGTTTAAAGTATACTTTCAAATCCTGGAGCGTTTCTTTTCGACTCAACCAACTTTCACCACATTTTGTACGTTCATATCAGTTTGTTTGCCGGAACGGAACGCTGTTTTAGAAGATTGTGCTGAACAAAATCAATAAATAATCTAAATACTCACGCGAGCGGACTTCCTAGCACTATAAATAAATTATGCAACAAACCTATTGAAGGAAGCTTTTGAGGAAGCTGAGAAAAGCTGGAAAAACTTCTGATGTGACTTCTGTGTGATCTTTTATCTGAGAATCACACTAGAGTCTCTTATAGCCCAAAATACGACAATTTGAAAAGTTTTCTACGATATTTCAATTGTGACAAATAACACGAACATTAAAAATTTGCATCGCAACCAATATACCTAATTACATTTTATTTTGTTTGTTTATAAAATTGAATTATTGAGAAGAATTTCTTAACAATTCTTTTTTACGACGAGAAGCAATACCAGCTGTCCCAAGAACGATTAGCGGGACCGGGAACCACGAAATCAGACGTGGTCAGATATATCTTTTATATTAGTGGTTTTCACATGAATAATGCAGAAAGCGTGCCGCGGAGCGAAAAGCCAGTTGTTTCTGGAAGAACCGAGCGAAAAGTAGAACCACGGAGTTCAAAGAACCTACAGGTAGAATCAGTTTGAATCTATTCAATAATTTATCACTCAAAAACATTGTATATTTATCTCTCAACCACGGTGATTCGATTCGGTGTCAAAACAGACTGACAACATACTGAAGGGGGGAACAACCAACACGTGCTGGTTTCCACATTTTTCAAGCAAAAGGCCCTTCAAGACATTGAAAATGGAATTCTGTATGGAAAAAGAGCCGTTTTAAAAATTAGTAAAATACGTTAGTTTTGTCTTGTTTCATGAAGATAAACCAATTTTTTTTAAACTTATTTTCAATATTGAAACAAGTGTATTGACCAACAAATAATCGGTTAACGGAGTATTTTATCGGAACTTATTTACCAATTAACCGGAGTCTTAAAGATCTATTAATCAATTATTACATAAAACGCTGGCAAATGATTGGGTATATTGAAATCAACGAACTTTAAGAAATTCATTTACAAAAAGATTCACAATCTCAAAATATTCCCAAACAACACTTTATGGTGGTATCTTGGTCAAAGCGGAGTAATTAATCTCAAGAACCCTCGAGAATACATACGAAAAAAATTATTTCTAGCGGTAATAATGATATCAAGCGAAAAGATCTACTTCCTTGCACTGGATGGACATTCGATGGACATAAGTAGCATCTACAAGAGATGCATTGTTATAAAGTTAGATCATAATTCATTTCAAGTGATTTACCACCATGAAAGAAAATACTTTGAGCTTGAAATCTCAATGATGAAAAAAGTTAACTACTAAATATCCGATTATGCCCGATTGATTTACTCCTATTGTCGTCAATTAAAAACCACCGATTAATTGACAAAATAATCTATTATTCCTACTAATTGATTCTCATCCCACATTGAGATCTCAAACCTCTCGGTTCTTACGTAGGAAGCGGTTTTCCCTAAAAGGAAGGCCGTATTGAACTCGTGGGGCGAAAATCGTTAGGTACATTGATAAAAACACTATTTGGGTTTATTATTTTCAATAATGAACCTCTGGAATCGACCGCGAAAATTTCTTTTTTAGCCTCCCTCAAAATCTGTTGGTTTACGTTTCAAGGTAAGTAGAATCCGAAAATCGAATAAAAAATATTCCGTCCGTCCGTTCCGGCACTTTCCTTAGTTACCATGGACCGATTTTATTGAGATTTGGTACATGGACTCCATTTGGGGTCTATTGATATATTTATTCAGATGTAATAGCCTACAATAAGGCAAACAACAGCCATAATAACATATTACAAAATAATATAATGGGGGTAGAATAAAAAACCAACAAATCGCGCCAGGAAGGAAAAAAAAATAATAATAATTCAACCTATGGCCGATGAAAATTGCCCAGTGGGTGGAGGCTGCGCAAGCGGGCGCCACCCGACCGGCCCCGGGCTCTACCCACCATGGCGGCTCCCCATACCAGGCACCCAATGGCCGCGATGTCCAGCACAACAACCGCCACCAGATACAACCACATTCTCCGGCAAGTACCAGAAAAAGAAGAGCTAACTAGTCTAGTTGTGCCGCGAAGCTTATGGTTGATGTCGGACACTTGGAAATTAAGGGTTGAAATTTTGAAAAGTGCCCTAGTTCGAAAACTCTCGAAATAAAGGTATAGTTTTTTTCACCAATTTAAGATAGTATTGCATTTTTAGAATTTTTTGAGACCACCCGGAGCTCTGTACGACAAACCGTTTGCTCCCTAAGAGAACTTTTAAGGGTTGGACTTACGATAAATCATAAATACGAGCGTGACCAAAATGCGATAGTTGTTCATTTCTTCGAGTTGTTCTCGGTTTTGAGTACTTAGCAACCAGTAACCATATTTCCTAATAATTAGGACAACCTCCCTGTTTCTTCGAACTGAGTGTGAAGCGTTATTTCTTCCAAATTAACATGATTGTGAGGTAGGTATGTGGTAGGTCTATAGTATCTACGGTTGGTAGATGGTGACAATGGCAAAGCCGTGTTCTTTGCAGACGAGTGATCTATATAGAAAAATTTTCTATATGTAATAATTTGTAGCGTTTTTTGTTTCACGGTAAAATAGGCAGTTTTCTAAATTTTGATAAAATTAGTCTAAATTGTAGGTAAATAATTTGTAAGTAAATAAATTTGTTTTTAAATTGAAATGTTCAATTTTTGTCAAAATTTTCGAATTGTTCGAAATAGGAATTAATTTTATTGATCAAAGAATTATCACGAAAACAAGGGGTTAGAAAAACGTAGGCACTCCTTGTTGGAAATTACCTCTAGAATCGATTCTTGAAGTTGTCTTTTCGAGTGATTTTGAACCACTGGAAACCGAAATCATTGTTTAAACGGATTCACGCGACCAATAGTCTAGTAACTATAAACTTCCCTTACCTAAAATTTCAATTAATCGTACAATATCTTCTTACGGGGTTTACCGTTAAAAATGGCCACGGATAAACACGGTACAGAAATTCTTCAAAAAGTGATAAAACGCCAAATTTTGAATAAAAATTTTGATTTTGATGAACCCACTTTTTCTTTGACCGGCAGCACGAATACAAAGTTTGAAATGAGGAAGCAAAAACCAATTTTTTTTTTTTTTTTTTGAATTTTAGATCTTCACCTTGTTTGAGGATTGCATTACTTTCCTTCACATCTCTCATGAAGAGAAGAAATAACGAAGTTTGTGACTAGAAGGCAGGTATGCAAATCAGTATTAATCATCCATCAACTTCTCATAACAAGGCGCACAATTAAACTGCACCAAGGTTGAGTAAAAACATGCAAGTAAACGGCATATCAAAACAATCATGCAGGTTTTGCCTCGGGTACATTAATACGATCAAGGTTAGCTGGTAATAACAGAATGAATAATATATACAATCATAATACGCCAATCATTGCAATTGAACTACGAGGTGCAATTAAGCCACACTGAGTCTTCATTAAGAACACTAGCTCGATACAATTATCGTAAGTTGTGCTCAGCACTTGCACTGAGAAAAAAGTTTTTTTTAGGGGCTCGGTTAAAGCAGATATACCCGTGAAAAAAAAAGAAAAACAACCGTGAATCCATTGATTCGACCGTGAAAAAAAAGAATCCCGGTTGATACAGCAGTGAAAAAAATAGATACAACCGGGACCAATATTGAAACAACCGAGACCAATATAGTTCACTTGCTGATCACAACCTGGAGTGAAAAAAATTCAACCTGGACCAAATGTTTTGACCTAGAAAAGAAAAGTTGCAAGCCGTGACTTTAATGATTTATCCGTGGCTCGTAAGTGGGGTGAACCGAGATCGAAATGATTTGACCTTCCATATAATTCCCCCTCATTAAAGTCACTGTTGTATCACAAAAATTAACCGAGAAATTTAAAAGAAGCAACCGTTACTCTAAACATATACCCTAGAACAAAAAAGGTGACTTTCAGTCTCTGTTAAAACCACTTTAGTGTCACGGTTGTTTCAAAGACTTCCAGGATGAAACAACAGTGATGGAAATTTGAAACTGCCCCCAATCTGGTCACGGTTATAGCAGGTTTATTGTCGCGGTTAAAACAACCTAGCATTGTAGGCTGTGAAATTGAATAACGGTTACTTCAACAGGGAATATCAATCAACCCTGCCCCCAACTTTACTTCTCGGTCGAAACAACGTGGAATTTATAGATGAAAAATTAGATCACGGTAACTTCACCAGCGAATATTAATCCACCCTGCCTCCGACTTTACCTCTCGGTTGAAACAACGTAAAATTTATAAACTGATCAATCAGATCACGGTTACTTCACGAGCGAACATTATTCCACCCTGCCCCCTAATTTACAACTCGGTTGATACCTACAACGAAGAACTTTACTGACCAATCAGCTCACGGTTGGATCATCATAGACAATAAACACCCTCCCACCTGATTTCGTTCTACATTATATCAGCAATACTTTTCTAGGTTGAAACAACGGTGATATTTAATTCATACAATAAAATATTGGCTGATTCAACCGAGTAGTTCAATTTTTTCTCGATTGGATAATTTTGTTCTAGGTTAGGTATATCGGCAATAATTTTTTAGGTTGATAGAACGGTGATAATAAATTATTCATCCATTAAAATGGCGGCAGATTCAAACTGATTCAGAAGTAACTCTTTGGCTTTGACTAGATTCCACTATACGGCATTTCTTTGATGGGCTTGATAAAGCAAAATGGATTTTCTTCATTTCAAATTTCAATTTCATTTCCACCGCGAAACTCTCTTGGCTCATGTTGAGACAAAATTGTCACAGATTTCTTCTATTGAAGCCATCACGTTATCAAGCACTCGTCTCTCTTCATGAGTATTAAATGTTTTATATAGATTCATTGTCAAATCTCAGAGCAAGCAATGAAATTCGGAAGCAGTACCAAGGCTTTATCAATTCCAGGTGCTGTTCCGTCTGTCGTCCACAAATCACTGTCATGGGTTTCAGCCGTTTTCCATGAACCCATCAATTAAAGTGGGCCAATCAAGGCTCGAATTTTATCAAAATTGGTAGGTCGGTATAATGGCTTTGGATTTCATTTGCTTCAGAGATCTTTACCAGCTTTTGGTTCACGTAGACAGTAATATTTGAAATCATAATCTTCACAGAAAATATATCTTCCAAATTGAAAATTCGTTAGGGGATGCATGAGCCAAATCCACTTGAAGGCGCACAGGGGGAAAAAATATTCCTGAAGAACGGCACAAAATTGCAAGAAGTGTGGGTACCTACCTATACCGGAAATATTTTGCATACTGGTGACAGTTTCAGACCTCCCCGACTGTCAAGTACATATAAGATTTTCAACCTCTTTTTAGTGAGTAACGAAGGTCGCTCCCAGCCCATGGAGGTCTGAATTTCATCATTCGATTTAGCATGAAAAATTGCGTAAAATTCGATTCCGAAATCATTAGGTCGTGGGAGATAATGTTTTCCACAAAAACTCTAGAAAAATACAACGTTTTTTGCATTATTATCCTACTTAACCTTCAAGCGTTTCATGATACTGCATTTCGAGATGGTAAATTTGTATTTAGTCTGTCCTCCGTATGTCACGAAGAACCCGTTCTATCTGATTTCGTTGTTATAAACATGGAAAAATACAGATGTCATGTTGATAAAGTCAATTTAATGCAATTTTTTTATCCATCCCGGTTCACACAACCGTCCACAAAATCAGTTATAACCGAGAACGAAATTGGTAGCCAAACATCCCAAACATTATGCACGTGGAACATAACCTCCAAACGGTTCATATACTGCAGTTCGAAAAATAAATTTGTTTAAGTCCGTCCTCCATATGTCACGAAGGGACTGAAACCCGTTCTATCTGATTTTGTTGCGAGAAAGATGGAAACATACGGATTTCATGGCGATAAAGTCAATTTAATGCAATTTGTTTATCCCTTGCGGTTGAAACAACCGTCCATAAAATCGTCATAACCGAGAACGAAATTGCTAGCCAAAAATCCCAACTATTAAGCACGTGGTACATAACCTCCAAACGGTTCATATACTGCATTTCGAAAAATAAATTTGTTTAAGTCCGTCCTCCATATGTCACGAAGGGACTGAAACCCGTTCTATCTGATTTTGTTGCGAGAAAGATGGAAACATACGGATTTCATGGCGATAAAGTCAATTTAATGCAATTTGTTTATCCCTTGCGGTTGGAACAACCGTCCATGAAATAAGATACAACCGAGAACGAAATTGTAAGCGATCCCAATCATCCTCCAAGCGTTTATTCAAGAAAAGTTGCTTTGAAAGTATGTCTCCTTTGATGTAGTGACGTTTGCTTTGTTGAATTCAATCGTGAAAACAAGGTAAAATTGTTAATTTATTGATGATATAACCATTTGAAAATGTTGGTAAAATATTCACTTGGTTGATTCAACCGAGACCGAAATTATTTGGTGGCAGTGGTGGGGCAATCCGTATATAAACGCGCGTGCAACCTACCCCGATACCCACTTCCAGTTTACAACTTCTCACGTGTCACGTCCTATAACGCTCTCTTTTTTTATTATACTCAACTCATTATCATCTTCATCTTGGTTGTGACTTGTGTTATAATATTTTCTTGATTGAGTATATTGGTTCTCCCTCTCCCGATATGGAAGATGTGACAGGCATGTTGGCTGAATGGGGCCTCTCAGCTGCGACTATCGAAATTTTCCGAGGTGAGCTACTTCCTACAATATTATTACCTATTGCTCATTAATATTAAGTAAATTAGGCACACAACTATTACATTTTGCTCATTTATTTTATGTAAATTAAGCACACCTATTCATTATGAACTCGGGCGACCGTCAAAACCCCCACGTGTTGAGAGAGGTGTATCAGAATCCCCCCGGTCGAGTTCGCAGAGTATCCCCCCGTCAAAACATGAGTACAGTGATCTCGAAATAGTGATTAAAAAAAAGTCCTAGTGTGCAGGACTTTTGTATTTTTACAAGCTTTTATTTAGTTTCACCTGTCCCGTTGCCAGTTTGTTTGCAGTAAAATATTTCAAGTTAAATTTGATCCACTTCCCGGTTTTCTATTGAGCTAAAATTTTTCAGGTATGTATAAATCGGATCACAATGCAATATTACCACATAAGGGGGTGCATATTAAGGGGGGGTGGGGGTGAGAAGAGGGTTACCCGTCGAAATATCGACGTAAAATTTGTCCATTTTCTCAGTTTTTTTTTCGTGTAATCTAATATTTTCCGCATCTATCCGTTAAAATTATATAAATGTATAATAAAATTAGGTAAAGAAAAAAAAAACATTTTATTATTCGTTAATCAGTAAAGTGAACTTAAAAGTTAGAAAAATTAACTCAAATAAGAAAATTAAACTTTAATTATTAAATGTTACCGTTTTTATCAAAGTCCCAATTTTATAAATAAAAGTGTGTTACATTTTGATGGTACAAATAAAAACATTTAGCACCATCTTTTGCCTCTTGCTATCACAATGTAACACGCTTGTGTTTATAAAATTGGGGCTGTGATAAAATCGGAAAGGTTTAATAATTAAGGTGGATAATATTTCTTATTAGAGTTATTTTTTTATAAACTTTTTAGTTCACTTTATCAACAAATAATAAAAACTTGTTTTTAAAAAAGGTTCAAGGTACGTTTCAAGGTACGTAGAATCCAAAACGCTGCAAATTATTACACAATGGTTTATTTTTTATTTTTTTCTATATAGATCACTCGTCTGCAAAGCCACCAACCATCCAACATGAAGAAAAACATCGATCGCCTTTCGGTCAGCTTTAATTTGAACGGAGATTAGGCCTCTTTTGCGAGTCACACTCGTGTTTCTGATTTATCGTACGTCCAAACTTTAAATTCTCGTAGTGAGCGAACGGTTTGTCCTACAGAGCTCCGGGTGGTCTCAAAAAATTTTGAAAATTCTATAGAATCTTAAATTGAAGGGAAAACAATACCTTTATATCAAAATTTTTTGAGTTAGGGCGTTTTCAAAATTTCAAAATTGATTTTGGAACCCTTAGGAGTGACCTACATCAACCAAAATCTTCGGGACACAACTAGACCCCAAATGGAGCCTACATACCAAATTTCATCAAAATCGGTCTATGCTAAGTGGCAAAAGTGCCGCTTACGGCGTACGGCCAAATTTTTATTCGATTTTTGGATTCTACGTAGTACCTTGAAACGTAAACCATCAAATTTTGAGGGGGTTTTAAAAATTGTTTTTCTTGGTCGATTCCAAAGGTTCATTATTGAAAATAATAAACCAAAATCGAATAAAAAATGTTCCGTCCGTCCGCCGTCCGCTGCACGTGGCACTTTTTTAGTTACCACGGACCGATTTTGATGAAATTCGGTATGTAGGCTCCATTTGGGGTCTAGTTGTGCCCCGAAGATTTTGGTTGATTTAGGTCACTTGTAAGGGTTCCAAAATCAATTTTGAAATTTTGATAACGCCCTAACTCAAAAAATTTTGATATAAAGGTATTGTTTTTCCTTCAATTTAAGATTTTATAGAATTTATAGAATTTTTGAGACCATCCGGAGCTCTGTAGGACAAACCGTTCGCTCACTACGAGAATTTAAAGTTTGGACGTACGATAAATCAGAAACACGAGTGTGAATCGCAAAAGAGGCCTAATCTCCGTTCAAATTAAAGCTGACCGAAATGCGATCGATGTTTTTCTTCATGTTGGATGGTTGGTGGCTTTGCAGACGAGTAATCTATATAGAAAAATAAAAAATAATAAACCATTGTGTAATAATTTGCAGCGTTTTTAATTGTCAGTCACTTCTAAAGGGTGAAAAATAGGGGATGAAATTTTCAAAACGCCCTAGCTCAAAAAACTCAAATGTAACGGTATTGTTTTTTCATCAATTTAAAATAGAACTGAATTTTTAGAATCGAATGAGATCAACCAGAGCTCTGTAGCTCCTTATGAAGATTTGAAGTTTGGACTGATGATGGCCTTCGTAAATGCGTCCCTGTGATCGTCAAATCCGCCGAAAACTGCCAGAGATCGAGGTATCATACGGATATACCCATCCTCAACGCAGCTCTCTCCTGCTACCGCAACAAACAAAGTGAGCACATCGATGTTGTTTTTCATCCTGTCTTTTTTTATGTTTCTAACCAACATTTCTCCCAGTTTAGGGAATTTTCGAAGCATAATGACACCCCCAGTGCATGCAGTAACAAATACGACCACCCTTCTATTTGGATCACTGGTTTTCCATCAATAGTACCTACCAACATCATTATTCTCCATTATCCCTCTTTCTCAAATTTCAGCTTCCTGCGTTGAATAGGATTGAAAATGGCTTCGAAGATCACTCAGCTGATCAGTGATCCCTCAGGCGTCTTCAGCATTCGAGCTCCGAAGCCATTTTCAATCCTATTCAACGCAGGAAGCTGAAATTTGAGAAGGAGGGTTAATGGAGAATAATGAGGTTTGTAGTTACTATTGATGGTACCAGCGATCTATACAGAAGAAGGGTGATCTATACAGAAAATAATGAACCATTGTGTAATAATTTGCAGCGTTTTTGAATTCTACGTACCTTGAAACGTAAACCATCACATTTTAACGGGGAGGGGTCATTATTTTCCATTAACCCTCTCTCTCAAATTTCAGTTTCTTGGGATGAGTAGGAGTAAAAATGGCTTTGGAGCTCACTCAGCTGATCTGTGATCTCTCAGACATCTTCAGCATTCTCTCTTGACCCTCCCTCTCGAATTTTAGCTATCTGCGTTGAATAGGAGAGAAAATGGTTTCTATACAATGGACGTTAACTTGCGATTCACACTCATATTTCTGATTATCATTAGTCCTAACCGCCAAGGACCACTGAGGGAGCTAGCTGTTGGTCCTACGGAGCTCCTTGTATTCTCATTCGATTCTAAAAATTCCACTTTTGGTTTATTATTTTCAATAATAAGCCTTTGGAATCGAGAAAGAAAAAAAATTTAACCCCCCCCCCCCTCAAAATTTGATGTTTTACATTCCAAGGTACGTAGAATCCGAAAATCGAATTAAAAAATTCCCGTCCGTCCGCCGTACGCCGTACACCGTACGCCGTACACGGCACTTTTCTTAGCAACACTGGACCGATTTGGTTCAAATTTGATATATATGGGCTCCATTTGGGGTCTAGTTGTGCCGCGAAGCTTTTGGTTAATGTCAGTCACTTCTAAGGGGTGAAAATTAAGGGTTGAAATTTTCAAGAGTGCCCTAGCTCGGAAACTCTCGAAATAGAGGTATCGTTTTTTCACCAATTTTAAATAGTATTGAATTTTAAAAAATTTTTGAGACCACCCGGAGCTCTGTAGGACAAACCGTTCGGTCCCTACGAGTACTTGAAGGTTTTCCTTCGATAAAACAGAATCATGAGTGTGAATCGCAAAAGAGGTCTAATCTCCGTTCAGATTTTATCTGACTAAAATGCGATCGCTGTTCATTTCTTCAATTTGTAGACAGTTTTGCCTACTGCGTAACCAGTAATCAAATTTCCATATGAAGCTTTCTATTTTTCGAATCGAGTGTGAAGCGTTTAGTTCTTTCTGATAAACTTGATTGTGAAGGTGTGAAGCCAGTATGGTGTGGTAGGTAGTGTCTAACAATAGTTGGTAGGTAAAAAAAGTTGGCAGGTAAAAAAAATGTTGGTAGGTAAAAAACGCTTCAAATCATTGCCCAAAGGTTTATTATTCCTGTATAGATCACCCTTCTGTATAGATCACTGGTTGTCCATCAATAGCACCTACCACCATCTGTATTCTCCCTTGACCTTCCCTCTCAAATTTCAGCTTCCTGCGTTCAATAGGATTGAAAATGGCTTCGGAGCTCACTCAGCTGATCAGTGCTCTTCCAGGCGTCTCCAGCATTCGAGAAGATCTTCTTCACCCTTCAGATCACTGATCAGCTGAGTGAGCTCCGAAGCCATTTTCAATCCTTTTGAACGCAGGAAGCTGAAATTTGAGAGGGAAAGTCAAGGGGGAATACAGATGGTGGTAGGTGCTATTGACGGAGAACCACTGATCTATACAGAAGGGTGATCTATACAGAAAATAATAAACCTTTGGGCTATGATTTGCAGCGTTTTTTGAAGAAAAAAAACATTATATTCAAAGTTTTCGAGATAGACCGTTTTAAAAATGTCATTTTCTTGTTTTCACCCCTTAGAAGTGACTGATAATAACCAAAATCTTCGCGGCACAATTAGACCCCAAATGGAGTTAATTGTGCCGCGGACGGCGTACAATTTTTTTTCAACACAATGTGTTTTTACGGAGTTTTAACGGTTTTCTTGCTCAATTCCAAAAGTTCATTATTGAAAATAATAAACCAAAAATGCGAAAAGAACAGTTAGTTCCCCCCTCCCCCCACCCCCTCTCACCACCAATGATGCAAGCTGTGTAAATACGTTGAACCTAAAGCTACTTCCTGTGTTTCAGCGGACGAACACGAACGCTCCGCAAACGCCAGGTTGTATCAAAGCGCGATCCTTCATCGCCTTCTTCGAAACTCCTGAGCAGAAGGGGGCTCACCATCAGGAGCTGATATTGGCCAATAGTGGCTTTGTCCAGCCTTATATTGCTGTTTTGGGTAATGTTTATAACATATAACAAGTATTTGTCAGAGTTTTCGATTTCGAATACATAACCGATAATTTATTGACAGGAGTGGAGCTCTGCTTCAAAGTGTTTTACACTTTCAATTTGAAATACACGTTGGAGTATGAACACATTTGGATTTCTATTCAAAAGCTCTTTTACAATATTCCTAGATCTACAGTAACTCCCGAAAGAGCCGCTTACTTAGCTACTGTGATTTACGAGTTTTTGGATTTGTATTTGCCCCTTTGCAATGAAATTGGTGACAAAACTGCTACGTTGCAACCCAAATTTCACTTTTTAACGCACAACCCTACTATGATGATGAGGCACGGCCCACTTAACGCACTCTCTAGCATGCGTTTTGAGTCGAAGCACACAGTTATTAAAGCAGCAGTTACCTCAATTCGCACCTCAGTCAACACTCCAAAATCAACTGCTGATAAACACCATTATCAACTGAACAGTCTTTTTTTCAAAAATGAACTCCCGCCTGCTGTGAATGTATATGGTAAAACTATGTTTATACCTCCTAACGAACTTATCCAAATCTGCCACTCTCTCAATGTTCCACTGTGTGATGATTTGAAATTGGTCGAGTTTGTTACAACCGCTTCCAACGTGTATTTCACCTCTGGTTACGTGCTATGCACAAATATAGACGAAAACGGAAATCCTAACTTCATACTTATCACACATTTGTATTGTAACGAAAACACTAACGATGTGTACGTTAGAGGCTACAATCTCATTACGTTAGGTTTTGTCGAGCACTTCCGTGCATACGAAGTTGTTAAAGTCAAATTGAAGCCTTCAGCTCGCTACCAGTTGCTGGATTTCCCTTTCCAATCACTTTAACTAAGGCTAATGATGGAACTGTCTATGTAACAATGAGAAACACTTATTAAGGGGTGCAATTTTGAAATGTTATCATTATTACTAATACTTAATTTGTAAATTGTACCTAAAGCTTTACTTTATGATATTAAAATGTTTAAGTTAAAATTTATTTATTTATTTACAAACAATACCTTACCATGTAAAGACAAGGCATTAAAATAAAATTACTCATTAATAACATACCCTGTTGTTATCTATGGAACCTATTAATGACATCAATTTACAAAAGTTGTATTTGGGTATAAAAAGAAAACAAGTACTTAAAAGGTTGGCTTTTTAGCTAGTAACAGAATTTGTTTTGTAGTATTTTCAAGATTTCTTCATATAGGGTACTTCTGTATTTCTTGTTTTATTCGCTTGTGACAATTTAGCTTTTCCTACAAGAAAAAAATCAAAAAGGGTTGGCTTTCTGGCGGATAACAGTACCTACTGTCTTTTTCAGATTTTCAAGATTTCTTCGTTTTTAATGTTGTATTGTTCTTGTTTTAATCAGTTCTGTCAATTTGCTTATTTGTACGCATTTGAATTAGAAATTGTACTAATTGACAACCTACTATAAGGACAACCTAGACAGAACACGGAACGACCTAGACATTCAATAGGAACAACCTATACTTTTACTCGAGTTTACCTAGACAGAAAACGGAACGACCTAGACATTTGATAGGAACAACCTATACTTTTACTCGAGTTTACCTAGACAGAAAACGGAACGACCTAGACATTTAATAGGAAAGACCGAGACTTATACTCGAGGCAACCTAGCCAGAAAACGGAAAGACCTAGACATTTAATAGGAAAGACCGATACTTTTACTTGAGACAACCTAGACAGAAAACAGAACGACCTAGACATTTAATAGGAACAACCTATACTTTTACTGGAGCCAACCTAGATAGAAAGTGCAAGAACCGAGAGATTTAATAGGAACAACCTATACTTTTACTGGAGCCAACCTAGATAGAAAGTGCAAGAACCGAGAGATTTAATAGGAACAACCTATACTTTTACTGGAGCCAACCTAGATAGAAAGTGCAAGAACCGAGAGATTTAATAGGAACAACCTATACTTTTACTGGAGCCAACCTAGATAGAAAGTGCAAGAACCGAGATTTAATAGGAACAACCTATACTTTTACTGGAGCCAACCTAGATAGAAAGTGCAAGAACCGAGAGATTTAATAGGAACAACCTATACTTTTACTGGAGCCAACCTAGATAGAAAGTGCAAGAACCGAGAGATTTAATAGGAACAACCTATACTTTTACTGGAGCCAACCTAGATAGAAAGTGCAAGAACCGAGAGATTTAATAGGAACAACCTATACTTTTACTGGAGCCAACCTAGATAGAAAGTGCAAGAACCGAGAGATTTAATAGGAACAACCTATACTTTTACTGGAGCCAACCTAGATAGAAAGTGCAAGAACCGAGAGATTTAATAGGAACAACCTATACTTTTACTGGAGCCAACCTAGATAGAAAGTGCAAGAACCGAGAGATTTGATGGGGAGAACCGTTAAAGAAAGGAATGTACCCTAGCAAAATAAGGCAGGCAACCTTGATAATAAAGGGACACAACCTAGAAAAAAATTGGAGGCAACCCAGTGGAAAATACTCCAATTATTGAATACTAGGTTGAATCACCCTGGTTGTAAATTATTTGTGCATTAAATTGGCGGTTAGAACTTTTTGCTTCTAGGTTGCTTCACCGTCCACGAAAGTAAAACCCGATTATAAACTAGGATGATAATAACCAAGACATTAATAATAAGTTATGCAATTAACCGTGACTCTTAATTCATCGTTAGCAACCGTGACCTGAAAATCCGGGGGCGGCACATTTTAATTCACTGTTAAATACAAGTTGAGTCTAACCTAGAGATTAAATCCGGGGGCGGCACATTTAATTTCACGGTTGTAGCTTCAACCGTGACTTTAAGTCCTTTAAAATCACGGTTGTTTGCATTTTGTGGTCGGTAAATTCACAGGTATTTTCAGTCTCGGTTAGATGATATACAACCGTGACATTAAAAAGATCCACCCGTGACTGAAAATACATTAAATTCTAGGTTGGCAGGATAGGACCTAGCAAAAAATCGTGTTTTAACCGAGAAAAGGCCCTTTTTTTTTCTCAGTGTGAGTTCAGCAGAATGCTTACAAAATTTCATAGAAGCCCTTGGAGTGAGTTGGAAAAAAAAAAATCGAAAAAGTTCCACCAACTAACAATTTGTATCAATTTAACACTATTGAGGGCGATTTTGTCTCCTCAACTATATTCAGACAGAATAACAAGGGATCCACATTGTTCAGGAAGATCAGAAACTGAATATGCGTGGAGGGAAGTCTTCCACTGTTATCATCGCTGGTTCATTCGGTGCAACACCTGAGAGGCTTACCTGGATAGCGAATTTAATTAATAGAATGAATCTCTGACACAATCATCGATGTTAGGGGACTGAGGTACATCATTAGCGACGAGTGTCAACGACCTTTGATAGTTTCTAACGGGCATGAGATCTCAAACCGTCACTTTCACAAACCAAAATAATGTTTTTCATGGGATTCTGAGGTATTATTGAAATGTGGTACATAATGAACACGGAAACGTTCATTTTTCTCCGAGTAAGTTTCAGAAGAGGATCGAAAAAGCAGTAGGAAAAACAGATCACTTAGGATTGAATAACATGGACATTTTGTCATTTTGACCAAAATAAATAAAAAATTCAAAAAATAAATTCAAAAATGAATAAATGTTGTTCATGAATTAGACGTAAAAATTATTTAATAAACTATTACATAAAACATTACTATGAAAAGTTTTCGTTTAATACATGAAACGAAAAAGAAGGCAGAATCCATCAAAACCTGTATTTATCTTCAACCGATTGAAAAAACCGAGAAAGAAGGTCGAAATCAGCAAAACTCGTTGGTTTACTCGAGCGACAAGACAACTTCAAAAGCTTGTTTCCACCTGCAATTCAGTGAAAAAGTCGAAAGAGAAGGCAGAAACCATCAAAACTCGTTGTTTCATTCGTGAGACGAGATATCTTCAAAACTTGTATTTACCTTCAACCGATTGAAAAAATCGAGAAAGAAGGTCGAAATCATCAAAACTCGTCGGTTTACTCGCGAGACAAGACAACTCCAAAAGCTTGTTTCCACCTGCAATTCAGTGAAAAAGTCGGAAGGGAAGGCAGAATCCATCAAAACTCGTTGTTTCATTCGTGAGACGAGATAAGAATGCGAAGGTAAGAATAGAAGGTAAGAAAAGAAGAGAATACAAGGGTAAGAATTTTGATGGTTTCAGCCTTCTTACTCGACTTTTTCAGAGAATTGCAGGTGGAAACAAGCTTTTGAAGTTGACTTCTCTCTCGAGTAAACCAACGAGTTTTGATTGTTTCGACGTTCTTTCTCGACTTTTTCAGTGAATTGCAGGTGAAAACTAGCTTTTGAAGATGAGTATTTTTTGGTTTAAAAAAAAATATATTTATTCAACAGGTCGATCGTATAGTTTTAACGAGCTATTATACCACACTCACAGCTTCAGAAAGCCAATCTAATATACCTATCTAATATTTCTATTTTCTCAACCATAGCTTTGAATATTTCTTAGGAGTCTTGAACCCTAAAAGTCGTTCAAGAATCTGCGGAGGACATTCTTAAATTTTCAATATTACAAATTTGGTGGTAAATGCATTTTTCTTTATTCTCCGAAACAAAAATTCAATAGAAGAAAGATTGAAAGAAAATAACTGAAATAAAATAGACCCAAAAATGTTATTCTATCCACTGCAAACATCCCAAAAGCAAGAAACACCAGTAACAATAAACTTTGACGAACGAGCTTGTTATAATTTTCCCGTCTTTATCTCCAATAAACTCCGAACGAGTGCCCTTGTATTGTTTCACAACCTGATAAAATTAGGTAAGGTAAAGAGACGGACGATTTGGAAGTTATCTCACTGTAACGCGATTTAATTGGTTAGACAAAAATAAACGCGAACGTCTATGGATTTCATACACAATAGTATATCCCTCTGTGTAACAAGTATTCCAGCAGGAAGGACAGAATTCTCAAATCCTTCCCTCGGAAATTTAACGATTACATACCTGACAATAGTGATTGTAAAGTAATAGAAGAAAGAATCCTTTCATGGTTTTTGGCCAAAAACAAAACTACCCAAAACTTGAAATTTTGAAAATTCCTCCTTTTCTTGCAATTTTGAAAAAAAAAATTGCTTAAAATCGTCGTTGAGATTGTCGGCATTCGTCACTAAAATTTCCCAAAATATCACCGAAATCGGGTATTTTATGGCTTCCAAGTCCTACATGGTAACTTTCAAAAGCATAATGGCCATCATGTTTTGATCTTTTTGAACTATTTTGGGTTCGTGTCGAGTATCAAATTATTGTACCCAATGTGTAAAACAATACCTACTCACGTACTAATTAAAATTGAGATTTCTAAGGAAATATCTGGTATTGAACTCTTGACGAATGGACCTCATGAATTCTACTGCTCCCTGATCAATGGCAGTTTTCAGGCAAACGCAATTTCGATATCATTCCGCGTCTACCAAGCCTTCCTGTATGATTATCCATTATTTCGCTATTTGTTGAGAATAGTTTTTCGACAGACGTTTTGTCTGTTTCCTAAAAACAACAAAATCATGCCAGAAGTAGCTCCTGTGAATGAGCAAACGAATAATTCTTGTCTGGACACTAAACAAACTAGAAAACTCTAATTATGGCTATTCTCGTTAAAGTTATCCCATTTCTCAACTACAACTACAATTTTCATCCTAATTTTCTGACAGACTTGTTCACCACTAATCTCATAGTATCGTTTAGAAATCGTCGTCTTTGATGTGGATACGAGGAGGATTATGTGCCACATCCATTTTTCTCTAAAATCCCACTGCGTACCAGCGAACAGAAAGGATTTCTTTGATACACAACATCCACAATATTTTCATCCTATTTTTTTTTTTTTTTTTTGAAAATTGTGCGAGTTGGGCTAAGCCATACAAACTTATAGTTAGGTATCTACGACTCCAACATCAATTTCTGATCTTCTGGATTTCTATCATTCTATCCGAAAATGTATTATTTTTCTATATTCTTACGTAGGGTTTGAGAAGTAGGAGAAGGCTATGTGCCAGATCCACTAGACCAGTGGTTCCCAACAGGTGGTCCGCAGGTTATCATTAGAATAAAAAGTTATATTTTTTGTAGAAACAGATTTTCAGTTTTTTGCACCTTTCTAGGCGCTTTAGCTTTTGGATCTGTCATAAGAGATAAGATTTTAACAAGATTTTTTGAGCTTAAAGATGAAATTCGTGTCTTTATTCTTGAAACCAAATATACAGACTTTCTTACTGACTTTTCTTGGCTTTGCTCAACAGCCTACTTAGCCGATGTCTAAGTTTGCAAGGGAACGATGAAGACAAGATTAGTGCTATGGTCAAAAAGTGTCAGATTTGGGCGGCACGGATTGGAAAGAATTCTTTTTCTAACTTCCCTACTTTGAAACAATATCTGGAGTCTTCAGAGGAGAATTTGCCTGAGCAGATAAAGAGCAACATAACCGAGCATCTTCACAACCTAGCGACTACTTTTAGGGAATATTTCCCTGAACCTGACCCTGACGAAAATTGGATTCGAAACCCCTTCAGCTGTCAAGAAATAGAACAAATTCAAGGCCTCACAGAAGAAGAACAAGATCAACTTGTGGAGCTGTCTAGTTGTGGTACGATGAAAAACATGTTTAATGGAGAGAAAATCGCAGATTTCTGGGCTACAGCACGCAAGGACTACAAACAACTTGGATATAAGGCAATAAAAAAGATCCTTCCATTTGCCACTACCTATCGATGTGAACAGGCATTTTCCTCCATGTGCTTCATGAAAAATAAGTACAGGAATCGGCTTGACATGCGGTCGGATTTCAGAGTGAAAGTATCAAGTTTGGAACCAAACATTTCCGAAATATTGGAATCAAAGGCCAGATTCAATTCATCTCACTGAAAACTGAAACTTAACTGTATGTACGTATAAAAATACAGATAAAAAAATTGTAAAATGATTGAGAACTGTACAATAACAATAAAGATAAAATTTAACAAAACATTTCAAGCCCCTTCTTTGTTATCACAATAACAATCTTAAACCCCAAAATAATTAAAACATAAAAATGTTACGTCAATGGTGGTAGCCGTGGGGGGAGGGGGTGCGGAGCCCACTCAAAGGGCCGTATTCACAAAACGCACTTAGTGGGGCTTTTCACTAAGTGAAGCCTGAAATCTCCACTTAGAGACTTTAGAGAAAACGCTATTCACAAACCGAACTTTAGAAGAAGCGTCACTTCAGCTCCACTTTACCGAAGCTGAACTTTCGTCAAGTTACACTCTCCGGGGGACCTAGGGCAGGTGCCCCCCGTGGCGACTGCCCTCCCGGCAAACTGCCCTCCTGCGGGAGGGTAGTTTCAACCCGAAACACAAATGTGCGCCCCGTGAAACTGCCCTCCCGGTAAACTGCCCTCCTCGGAGGGCAGTTTTTACTGTGCGTCAGGAGAAACTCCCCTCCTGCTCACACCACGTATTAGAAGGGCCCTCTCATCGAATCGGTCCTTACAAATGGACCTCTGTGGCAAGTGGCCTCCTTGGCAAGTGGCCTCCTTGGCAAGTGCCCTCCTGGTAAACTGGCCTCCTAGCCCTTACAAGCCTGACTAGATATTATACCTGCAGAACACGAAACATAATGTTGGCATTTCAACAAGCTAATGTAGATTACACGGGCATTGCTTGCCTACATTTGCGATACAATTACTTAAGGAATTAACTAACCTATGTGGGTTTTAAATATTTTTAATTAGCGCAACGTAATAAAGGATCCGGGTTTGGGATCATTTTTTTAAAATATTTTATTCAACTTTTTGTATATTACAAAATACTTTTATGTTGTGGTAATTTTAAGATGTAATTTTTGCACTTAGTACAGTGGAACGTGAAAGAGGGTATCTGTCCAGTGACAGTCCCTCGTAACTTTTAGTGGAGCTCGTTAACATATATTATGAGAACGTAAAGTTGGTAAATTAATTTTAAGTAATAACATTAACAAAATCGAACAATGACACGAATTGATGAATGACTATAAAGTAATAACAGTAGACTCGAACAATGACACGAATTTGACGAAAGAATGGAAATATCAGTACTACACAAGAACAATGACACGAATAAATTTATGAATGACTAGGTTTCGACTGGATCGGCGGTCCGTTTTCTTTTAAGACGTCGGGGGAGTCTCGTTCGGTCCCATGAGGAGAGCAGTGTATCGAACACTGGAGATTGGTGAGATGGGGAGGATTGGATCAAAGTTATTGACATTTTCATTAGTCTTTGCTTTGGCACATAAACTGAAAAATCGTCACGAAAACTAAGCAAGTCATGACGTACAAAATTTATCTAAAGATGAGATAATTAGATTATCTTTTATCTGTCATCTATCAAGTATCAGTAATGTTTAGATGAGATTATGCCCACTTCTGATTATTGAAAATAATAAACCAAAATTGGGTAAAATTAGACTGGAAATCTGCCTAGTAGAACGCCGCCAACCAAACCTTTATATCTCAATCCGTTCCCGAGATATGATTTTTAATTTTTTTTTTTAAGCAAACCACATTTTGGCCATAAAAAACCCACGTTTCTTCACTTTGAAACAATGTCTTCTACTTTTGACCTCAATATAGGATTTACGCCTAAAGCACATTCATAATCAAGAACGGATCGCAATTGCAGTTTAAACATTGAACATTTTTCTAAAAAGTTCCTAAAATAACTTGTACGTAGGTACGTTAACTACATTTCCAATAAAAACTTGCTGAAAACTGTCTAATCTCAGGAAAACTTGCAAATTTAATCAACTTCCTAATGGTAAGGTCGACTTTGCGATTTCTTGTTGATTTCAGCAAAATCACCGTCTCGGAGGCAAAAGTCCACCCCCTTCCAGCCATCTGCCCACCATCCAACCCTCAAGTCTCATGCCGATTTAATGGAAAAAACTCCGATTTTCGCGTAAAAACTCGATTTCTCCATGAAATTGATATTCTAATTATTTTATTCCTAATGTATACTGATGATCGTGACTGAAGATCCATTATCATTGACAGCTCATTATACTTTTGAGAGACCCATGTCCCAGAAATGAGAAGTCGCATAGATACAGGAGATCTGTTCCGAGCAGGAGGGCAGTTTACCGGGAGGGCAGTTGCTCGAGGTAGTCTAGGAGGGCAGTTTAAAACCGGGGTTCGAAACTGACCCTCAAAAGTTGGAAGCAGGAAGTTTGGAGGGTAGTTTCTTGAGGTGGTCTAGGAGGGCAGTTTAAAACCG
Source organism: Apolygus lucorum (assembly GCA_009739505.2). NCBI lineage: Eukaryota > Metazoa > Arthropoda > Insecta > Hemiptera > Miridae > Apolygus > Apolygus lucorum. Next base: position 35,826,921 of record CM019172.2, read on the forward strand.
GGGTTCGAAACTGACCTCCTAAAACAGGAGGGCAGTTTACCGGGAGGGCAGTCGCTCGAGATGGCCTAGGAGGGCAGTTTCAAACCAGGGTTTTAAACTGACCTAAAGGGATAGGAGGGCAGTTTGCCGGGAGGGCAGTTGCCAAGTTCCCTCTCCGGGCTCATACCACACTTGACCTGGCCCTTAGTACAACTTTTGAGAAGAAGTGCGTCTATTTTGCTAGCTTCGACAGCCGTTTTACGAAGTTTTTCCGTTCGGATTTAAATGGAAAACGACTACATGGAATATTTGCAGTATCTACGGAAAGGAGAGGTGTATATTATACACGTACATTTATACAACGTACATTTATTAAATTGTGCCAAGAAGGCGGAGAGAAAGCGAAAATGGATTCGAGTGTTGGTCAGAAGACCTTCCGCGCACGTCTCGTAAACAATTTCCTACTTTTCCTTTTTACAGCTACCTTTGAGCTTGTATAATTGTGCTCAGTTCATTTCAATTTGAGGACATTATTGTTCAAGTGTCCAAAATGTAGTCAGATTTATGTGAATTCTATTTCAAAGAACCAGTAGGTAAGCCCAAATTAATCTTTCATGTCGGCCTTTCCTCAGTTTTCCATCGGGTCTTCAAATTAGTCCGACCCGGACAATCGTTTGTTGATCACCAACCGGTTATCAATGTTATCACTGAATATTCCCATTGGTCAATAGGAGCGAGTCGCCATAAGGGTTACCCTTTCGGAAGTTCAACTTCCTCATCAGTTGAACCTAAAGCTGACCTAAGAGCAGCTACACTAAAAACGATTGTGAATAGCGATTTCTCCTCAAGTTTCACTTTGGCCTGAAGTATCACTTTCAGAAGTGCGACTTCAAGTTTCACTTTGGCGATTTTTGTGAATACGGGCCAAAATTTACGGCTTAATGTTTAGGAATTAAGTAGTGGGGGTCCTTGTCATTTTTGCGAATATGTGAGGGGGTCCTGGCAAAATTTTTGTTGGGAACCCCTGCACTAGACAGACTTCTCTCTGGAACTCTACATAGTTAATTTGTATACTCAAGTAAATTATTTTAAGTGTGATGTTGCGTGTTGTTGCAACAGTCCTTGTTGTTATCACAAACGATGAGATAAGAGGCAACAAATGCACGATGTTTTGATAGATGGATTAGTTTACTTTCCCACACAGTTCCCAAGACTTTAGTGCGATAATATAAACATCAAGGTCCTCAAAACACATAAAACAGCAATGTTTATGACACGATCGAGTGGGAATCCGTAGCATAACCTATCCCAACCGTAACCTCCCGATTGGCCGTTTTGACAGAAACACGACCGAAAATACGGGGAGAAATTCGAGATTTCGCGAATAACACGACCGCTAATACGCGAATGGGTGATGGAATGATCTAATATTGGTTGAGAGGTATACTCAAAGTAGCAAAATGGTACGAAACATGGGAAAATTGGTTTCGGAAAACTCACCTTGACTGGTTATAAGGTCCAAGCTGTTAGGAATGTGGTTTCCGATTATACATCTCAACTCCGCTCAAAAACTACGCCGACTTCTTCACAGATGATCCAAAAGAGCTTTTTGAACGACACAGAACATGTTCACAGGTAGAATCAACGGTATCGAAGGGAAACTAAACGAAAACACGAAGGTCCGCGTTACCGGCATACAAGCGAGAACAAAGAAAGGACAACTTCGTCGAGACGAAATTGATACGGTTGTTTTTACGATGGCAGCGCTGGAATGAAAACGAATTCGCGGGGTTTTACGAGGTAAAACCGAGGATTCGGGCGACTGTAAAGACAGTTGGTTTTGAGTTAGAAGCTCGCCAGGGAGAACTCAGGTATGACTCAGCAGTGCGCGACAATGAAATGAAACTGAACTGAGGAGATGGGGCGGTCGAAGTGGTGGGAAGGTTTCACAGCTGGCTTCCCCCTTCCTTCCGCCCTCTCTTATTTTTGAATTTTGCCCATTTTCGATCAGAAACATTAGTCGAGTTTCCTCCAAAAATATTCTTTCTTCTTTTAAAAATTCGGTTTCCCGCTGATTTCCGAAAAAAAAGTAGGCCCAAACTTGATTTTGGAAGATTAGGTATACCTATTTTTCAATAATAAAATTTGGAATCGAGCAAGAAAAAAAATGTTTAATTTTCTCAAAATAGATGGATTACGTTATAACCCTCTGTGTGTATACTGTGTCCCACAGACAACTATTTAGCCTAGAAACGTGGTAATTTTGGATTAGCGAGAAATAAAAACACTCAAAGCGAGATTGAAAGTTTTGAATTTTTTATCATTTTTATTATGAATAATTTGGAGTGAAGTATTTATTTATTTATTTATTTGTTAAGGCCGGATCGGCAATACAATTGTCAACAATATTGAGAACATTTAAAATAAAATTTAAACAACCTAAATCTAAAGTTCGGAAAAAATAAAAAAGAGGCAAAAAAAACACGCCCGTCAAAAACAAAATATCAGAGACCAAAGCCCTCCTGAAAGAAGTCCGTCACAGTATAAAGTTCTGCATTCAGCAGCTTCTCCCTGACAGTAGCGATGAACTTCTTTTCAGGAAGAGAACGCATCTCGTTGGGAAGGTGGTTAAAAAATTTGGCCCTTTTTTTAACCCTCTGTGATTATAGTGTGTCCCAAAGACACCTATTTTGCCTAGCAACGTGGTCATCTTGGATAAGCGAGAAATAAAAACAAAGTCAAAACTTTTTATATTATAAACATTCCACTCCAAATGATTAAATACGAAAATAATTTTAAGAAAAGTTTTGACTTTGTTTTTATTTCTCGCTTATACAAGATGACCACTTTGCTAGGCAAAATAGGTGTCTGTGGGACACACTATAATCACAGAGGGTTAAAAATAGTTCACTCCAAATTATTCCAAATAAATATGATAAAAAATTCAAAACTTTCGGTGTTGTTTCGAGTGTTTTTATTTCTCGCTAATCCAAAATGACCACGTTTCTAGACAAAATAGGTGTCTGTGGGTCACACTATACACACAGAGGGTTAAGGTATGAAGAATCCGAAAATCGAATTTTAAAAAATTCTTTTTCATAGCACAGCATAACTAGATAAGTAACATCCTCGTTCAGTGACTTCTGAAGGGTGAAATATAGGGGTTGAAATTTTCAAATGTCCAAGCTAAAAAACGTTAGAGATGGAGGTATTGCTTTTCCGTCAATTTTTAGAGGAATAAATATTTTAGAATCGTAATACTACCTAAAGCCTTATAGCACCAACCGTTTGATCTCTAAGAGGACAAATTAATGCATTCATTTTTTTCATCTATTTACTGTAATTTTCAGAATCGAATGAGACCACCTAAAACCATATAGAACCAACCTTTTGACCTCTACAAGGATGAATAAAAATTATTAAATTAATAAAGGCATGTTTAATTATTTTTCATTAATTTAATATAGGTAGGTACTTAGAGTTTAATTTTGGTTTACTATTTTAATAATGAACCTTTGGAATTGAGCAAGAAAAAAATTGTAACCTTAAAAATTTGAACAGCAGCTGTATTTCTGCTAGGACCAACCGTTCGCTTAATGATGATGATAATTAGAAATTACCAGCCTAATTAATGAATGGTGATAATTAACAAAAGTTAAATTTTGAGAAACCAGTGATACCACCCAGAAAATCAATTTTTCAAAAATTTAGACAAAATTTAGACAAAAAATTTCAAAAATTGTTTTTAAATGACGTGGGAGCCTAGGATCCTTGTTCTAAAACGCTGCAAATTATTACTAGGTTGAAAAAAAAAGTTCTTCAAAATCAAAATTTCCACTCGCGTTTTACGTTTCAGAACTTCCGAACCGTGTCTGTCATGAAATCCTTGCCACAGCCTAGGTTAGATAGGTACATTGTACCTTTATATCGAAATTTTTTGACCTAGGGCACTTTCAAAATTTCAGCCCTTATTTTTCAACTCTTATAAATGACTGACACCAACCAAAATCTTCGGGGCACAACTAGACCCTAAATGGAACCCGTATACCAAATTTCATCAAAATCGGTCAATGCTAACTGAGGAACTGACGGCGGACAAATGGTCAAATTTGTATTCAATTTTTGGATTTTACGACCTTGAAGCGTAAACCAACAATTTTGGGGGGGGGGGGGGGTTAAAAATAACTTTTCTTGGTCAATTCCAAAGGTTCATTATTGAAAATAATAACCCAAAAGGACCCCAAACCCCTCCCTCCCACTTTTCCCCGGTCTTTAGAAGGTAGTGGGGTGAACTTTACAGAAAAAATAATAAACCATTGTGTTTATTTTCAACAACTTTTTTTGATAATTTTTAATAATAAACCATTGTGCAACGTTTATGAACTGATTATTCGTTTGAAGTAGCACCGAACTTCGCCACAAACTAAAAATACACTGAATAATCTCTGACGACTAGGTACCTATAATATTTTTAAGACTATTATAATTTCCAGGGGCTAATTTGTTGAAAGACCTCTTTATCTTTACTAGGTTTCTACTAGGTTTATTTTTACCTATTTCTGGTGTATCGAGAAAAGAAAATTAAATTCAGTAACAAGACAGTATAAATATTTTTATATTTCGAACGTTACCTGTATCGTTTAGTAATGCATGGAGAAGTTCCATTAGATAAGGTGTAGAACTTTCAATTTCAACCAATACCAACCTGAACGATATATCATAAATTTGTAAATAGTTAGATAACTTTCTATTACATAAAACAGCAGAAACAATCCGACGTTTTTTTGAAACCCGATAATATCATCATCAGTTAAAAGGTTCTCAAATGAACAATTCGACTCCCCTCATCCTAGATTACTTACCATAACATTTTTCAAGCTCGCCGAATTTGAATACCATTTTAAAGTCCATGATCTATGATAACCAACATATGAGTACGAGTCTGCCCCCCCCCCCCCCAACTGGTGCCAGCGTGGCACCACAGCGATAATGACCTTTCATCTTTTGAGTTTGACAGGTAGTCACATCATCTGTATTGTTTATGTCATGAAAAAACTCACATCTCGCGGTTTCTGGTGCCCTGTTCACCATGGTGACCAATTCATGAAAATGGGGTAGTTGTATAGGCCGGAATTTCGTATTTTGACGACAGAATAGAATATACCTAGCGCATTTGAAAACGTTCCAGTCTTCAATTTGAAACTCCATTTAGTTCAGTCTTCACTGTCTTCACTTGTGTTGGAGAACTCTGACATCACCGGGCAAAAAGAATCTCTTCAAGTCAGAAACAATGAAATAAGGATGCAAAACACGCTGCAAATTATTACACAATGGTTTATTATTATTTATTCTTCTATATAGATCACTCGTCTGCAAAGCCACCAACCATCCAACATGAAGAAAAACATCAATCGCATTTCGGTCAGCTTTAATTTGAACGGAGATTGAACCTCTTTTGCGATTCACACTCGTGTTTCTGATTTATCGTACGCCCAAACTTTAAATTCTCGTAGTGAGCGTACGGTTTGTCCTACAAGGCTCCGGGTGGTCTCAAAAAATTCTAAAAATTCTGTAGAATCTTAAATTGAAGGAAAAACAATACCTTTATATCAAAATTTTTTGAGTTAGGGCGTTTTCAAAATTTCAAAATTGATTTTGGAACCCTTAGAAGTGACCTACATCAACCAAAATCTTCGAGGCACAACTAGACCCCAAATGGAGCCTACATACCAAATTTCATCAAAATCGGTCAATGCTAAGTGGCAAAAGTGCCGCGTACGGCGTACGGACGGCCAAATTTTTATTCGATTTTTGGATTCTACGTACCTTGAAACGTAAACCATCAAATTTTGAGGGGGTGTTAAACATTTTTTTTCTTGGTCGATTCCAAAGGTTTATTATTGAAAATAATAAACCAAAATGGTGATCCACTAAAACTGACGTCTCTCCCTCCACTCAAACTCAACTAGACAGACGGTGACAAACATCACATAACATCATGAAGCTACTATTAAATAGTAGCTTCATGATGTTATGTGATGTTTGTCACCAACAAATTTTGTCGCCTGTTTGAAGCTTCATGGATGAAGTTGTTTGGCACCACCATGGATGAAGTCGGACAGCACCACCACCACAGATAACCTGTCTCCGGTTCTCTGCGACTGATAACAGATGATAACAAGAGTGATACCAATTTCTTGATCAATTCTGCATACTAATTTGCTATTCATTTAATATTAGGTTTATTATTCGTAATGTTATTTCTCCTCTTTTAAAAATCTTACCTTCACATCGTATACTCATCAGCTTCTAAAAATGTTCAGTTTAGTAAGAAAAGTGGTTCTTCGCGGTGAAGTGCGACGTCTGTCAAGTTCGTCGGAAAAATGGGATTTGGTGAGCGCTGTGAGTCTGGAGCGACTGCCGATCATCACGAGGGAACTCAAAGACGTGGAAATTCGTTTCAAGGCTTTTCTGAATCAAGTTGAAAAAGAACGAAGTCACAAATCCAATTTTGAACTCCGGGGAGAAGCCGACAAGAAACGTGCTAAAGAGTTGGAGAAGGTAACTTCATCACAAAAGAAATCAATTCGATGAGTATAAACCGTTAATTGTGTATTTGATCGTTTTATTTCGAAAGATTGATCTCTGTATCGATACACTCAACGCAATGGAAGTTTAAAATAATCTTAATCAGAGGGAAACATTTTCACCCTCAAAGGCATTAGCACGTCAAATTTTCGATTGTAGGTCGTAAACAATGGTGAACTGTCCCTACTCAATTGGATGTGGGTCTGAAAACTTTTGTCTCACGAAGGCTCTGTGACGAATTTCTCTTTCTGGGGAAATGATGGGATCCTCGGAAAGATGACGCGCGTTGAGGAACATCCCTACTCAGTTCAAATCATCAATCCTACGGTATACCAGAGGGGTCGTTCTATCGTACCTATACGATGATTGGTCACTTTTTCGTTTACAACAAAACAATCTCAATTTAACCTCAAAATAATCTGAAATCTTGGGGTCAGCTGTGACCGAGCGAGCTACAACATGTGTCTTTGGGGACGGGACTCGAACCGGTTGCAGGGGCCGTGAGTTCGAGGCCCGCCTCCGCGGCATATTTTCGGGCAAGTGGGTCGCAGTTCCCCCTCGTCCCAACCCAGGGCGGTGAGGCCAATGGGAAGCCTTGAGCGAAATCATCAGAACAAATGGGGAATTTGCCTCAATTTTAGATTCTGGAATTTCAAGTCAAATCCTATAATAGGGCCCTAGAATAACGTTTAACTCTAGGAATAACCAAGGGGAAAAAATTACCGTAGGAGAAAATGACTAAACAAGTGAACCTCTGTTACAAAACACCGCGAAAATCGAGGAATATTGTTGACGTCATACGAAAAAAAGAAACGACGCGAAAACAACTCTGACAACAGACAGAGTTCTAGCACCGCCACACAAAACAATCCAGTGAAATGGCTACTCGAATAATGTGATTCAAATCTTGAAACTAAATAAGAGAAGATGAAGACTAATAATGCTTGATAAACTAGTAGGTAGATTCGTATTGTAAAAAAGTGAGTAATATTGTTTCTTTTGGTCACTTTTGTGTCTGGGTTCTTCCTGCCAGTTCGCGGCGCACTCTTGTGCGCACTACTCGTAAGCTAAAAGTTTGTGTATGTTCCGCTTCTGTGGTAAGCGCCCCAGAACCTCCTTTGAAGTCAGATTGGTAGAATATCCGTCACGTTTCAAACATGGCTGCCTCTTACACATTGCCACCACATTTAAAATTTCCATCTTCCTTAAATTCTCTAAATTTTTTGGATGCGTTTTCGAGCAGCTCACTATGGTTTTATTCCATAAAAATAAACCCTCATTCGAAAAAAAAAAAAAACATGTGAGGCAAATTCCCCATTTTTCTTTCTGGGGAAATGATGGAATCCTCGGAAAGATGACGCGCGTAGAGGAACATCCCTACTCAGTTCTTTGTTGAAACTTCTCTCAGCAAATCCCTATAAAGATCAAATGGACCGTTTGCAATCTGAATTTGAAATTTCCGAAGGACGTAAAGTAAGTAAACTCCTTACTGAATTAGACCTCGGAGATAGAAAACCCTCGCAGTTACTTCGGGAAATGCGTTCCTTGGTAGGGAGTCAAGTTCAGGATGATTTCCTGAAAACCATGTTCCTCCAACGCTTACCAGTCAACGTAAGATCAATATTGGCACCTTCTGCTGATCCGCTGGATAATATGGCTTTAATGGCAAAAAAGGTTCTTGAATTAGCTCCTACACAGTACAGCATTCAAGCAGTGGACACTTCCGATACCACTAGCACACGTCTTGACCGTTAGAATCACAAATGAGGAATTTCACCGATTTCTGTTTGCTTTTTTCCTGAATAGTTAATGGTGTGGGATAGATGAAAATCGGGCTGATTTCGGAAAATAAGTCTCCTGTTATTTTTGGGAGACAATCAAAATTTTTGATTTCAAACTAACCGGGAAAACGGACGTGAAGCGGGAACGCTCGCTGATTGGGCTGTTCGGATCGCCGTCTCCTCCCAGTGTTTTCTAAGAGAAAAGTTATCAAACAAAAACAGGGGAAACTTAATTTTCCCCATCTTGCTTTTTCTATTTTTTTCTTCAGTTTTTCGATTTCGAACTTTACTGTTTCGTGAATTTTTGCATTTGGGGACTATAGATTTCTCGATCTCAGCGCTTCAAGCGGCCATAAATGAACTATTCCAGGATGACGTCATTTTCCCAGTTTTTTTAAAATTCCGTATTTTCTACACTGTTTTGTTTATTCGTAAATTAGGAAGTTCGGGCTGAAAGTTTGCCTTAGGAGGTTTTTCGAGGTGCTGAATCCGATTTTGGGGTCAAAAATAGGAAATTCCGACATGGTGAAATTCCTCATTGCTCAGTTGACTTATTCTATAGCTTCTTTAACGCAACAGACAAACCGTTCTCGTTCAGTTGGACGGAATACTCATGCTCGAGGTCGTTCAAGTACTCCAAAACCTGACAATGGCGATCCTAGCATGTGGCGTTATCACCGGCAATTTGGTAATAAGGCACGTAAATGCTTTCTCCCGTGTTCTTTCTGGCCCAAACAGACAACTAAGGACTCGCAAGCGGAAAACTAACTGCCCCCTCCTGGGTTGCGACGGCGGGGAGCACGGCCACACAATACTCTAGTCGCTTATTCGTGTTTGATAATTTAACTAATACAAATTACCTCGTTGATTCTGGTGCTGATGTGTCTGTCAGTCCACCTATGCCTGAAGATCGGCTATATTTGTCTCAACGACAACTATTTGCTGCTAATGGTACACAGATCCCAACATTTGGTGAACGACTTCTCACGTTGGACCTAGGCTTGCGTCGACTGTTTAGATGGTCATTCATTCTTGCCCATCATTGGTGCTGACTTTTTGGGAGAATTCAGGCTACTCATTGACTTGAAAAATAAGCGCCTAATCGATTCATCTATTCGCTTGTGGCATCCAGCTTCCAAAGCAGAAGTTCCTGACCACTCCACAGTCCATGTCATAGATCCGGGTCATGAATATGCTTCACTCCTCCGTAGTTTTCCTAAACTGCTACAGGAAAGCCCCAGTTTTTGTAATCCAAGTTGAAAACAGAAGAAGAAGAAGTTGAAGCAGAAGCAGCAGTTGAAGTTGATCCAGTTGTGAATTTGCCCACATCATCGAAACTAAGGGTCCCCCTGTCTCAGCAAAACCTCGACGACTGCCACCGGACAAGTTGGCTCAGGCTAAACAAGAGTTCCAACATATGATCAACCTTATGTATACCAATCAAAATCATCAATCCTTAGGTATACCAGAGGGATCGTTCTATGGTACCTATACGATGATTAGTCACTTTTTCGTTCACAACAAAATAATCTGAAATCTATGGCTGGGAATCAATGGCTGATTTCACACTGGTTTGTCCAACGACAATGGGGTGTGGTGGTCTGGTTGGTGCCTTACAATAGTGCTTCTCTAGCTTCTACAACTTCGAAAAGAGTATTTTCCTCCTCTTTATCCCCTGGTTGGTCGCCTTTATACGTCATCCTCATTTCTTCGCCCTTTTAGTATCTTCTGACACCAATCTAAACGAAGTATACATTTTTTAAGAATTATTTATTGAATTCGAAGGTAGAACTTCAATTTGTCTTGGAAACAATAATCATCCTGGTGAATGAATTTTTTTAAATCCGTCATTAATTTTATTTTGAAATTTTTGGAACATAATATGTTGTTTAATATATTGATTGCATAACCAATCATTCCAGAAGCAAAACTACCACAACCCTTCAAATTTAACCGAAATTAGGTAGTTCCAGAAAAAAACATGTAGGTTTGACGTTGGTTTTATGTCCTAAGATGAACAGATTCATGGGATACCCATCAAAAGCTTAAAATCCTTGAAAATCTCATCCTAATTAGCCCATAAATGTAATCTTTGTTTTAATTATAATGTGTTGTTGATAGGGAGCAGAACAAGATTTGGACAGTCAGCAGCAGCAGACAGCTCAGGATTTCTTGGACGCTTGTACAGAAGAGCTGCAGAAATTCAAGTTCGCCAAACGCCTGGGGTCCCCGGATGTTGAAAACGACACCAAATCCACGCAGAGAGCCAAAGACAGGAGATTGCTTTTGTTGGTGAAGGACAAATTCGAAAATCAGTCGGATTCCAAACCTTTGTGGATGCTTCCTCAAGGGAAACACCAAGGGGAACCGTCTCTTCGGTAAGATTTTGCTATATTCTGTGGTGCCCTTACAAGGCTAGACCCCCGGGTAAAGGTTGTAGTGGAGGAAGCCAAGAACGGAACCCACCTCTGGTCTAATTTGACCAAGAATGTGCTCCATTCAGGCCCTTACCAATTTTATCGAATTGAACACTATTAACTGATGAAACGCTACGAAACACAACTGTGTTGTATAATCATGACATTGCAGGGCGAAATCCGGATCATGGGAGGTTTTTCGATCTTCAAATAATACAGTTCTAGCTTCGGAAGTTGTGTTGAAATCGGAGTAAAGGGTGATTCTCAGATTATAGGCCCTTTTGAGGCGATAGAATTCCGAAAAAAAGAGAATAAATTAGGTGTCATCGTGAATTGTCCTACTCTGTAGTCTTCCCTGATGCTATACAAAGCTTGGAAAGAATTAGAATTATCTGTTAATTCGTTCAAGCAAAGTCTGCTATGAATATTCTGCAGTGAAGATGCCTTCAGCAGTCAAAAATTGAATCACACTGTGAAGGTGAGCTCGCATTTCAAGCGAGTTGCCTTGGTTACCTCTCCCAGCCTCACCACCACGGATCATTGCGCTTTTTACAGTGGTGCCGCCTTGTCCTAACAGCTTCAAGCCTGGTAAACCAACCCTCGTAAATAAATCAAAGTTTTATTTTGATAACAAATAACAACAAAAGCCGTCGTTCCAAAAGCAAGCTTGCTGCGAGGTGACAGCCAGCAACAAGGTGTGAGATGCATGCCGCACATCGAGCCTCTCTCCCCCAGATGATGCTTCCTGAGCTGATGATGGCTCTTCCGGACTAGTTGGTCTGCAGGGGCAGTGCAGCACCGTCTTCTACCCTCAAAGCCTCCTCCTCACGATTCGCCTGCCGGTTTTTGCCATATCCCAGATACCTCAGAGGCCTTTGTGAACCTCAAAACTTGCGTCTCCGTGCACCGCCTTGAGGGATTCCGAATGCACTCTGACGGCAGTTTTGTGAATCGGGACACTTAGATAACAGTGATAAATGGTTGATTATTAATTTTTGTTGTCGTCCGTTTGCGATTTGTGCTTTCCCGTTTCAAATAATTCCGTCTTCTCATTGCTTTATTCATCCGGCTCGTTCTCTGATTTCTTTCTGGCTCGCTGTTCTGTGCAAGTGAAATAAGGGTCACTTTTTGCTCGGCATGTCAGAGAAACTTTTTGCTCGGCACGAGTCGTAGAATCTCAACTTCAGTCGTAGAATCCCAGTGTCAGTTACGTGAGTTTAACACCCCGTATAGAAAATAGTAAATCGTTGTGCGATACTTTTCACCCTTCTTACATCATGAATCTTCAGTCGAAATTTACTGAATTGATTGAATTGTTTAAATGTTGAATCAACTGAATCAACTAGTTTAAATGTTGTGATATTATACTTTGGAGGTCTGTCTACCTAGTCAAATCACTAAAAATAAAGACACTTTTTTATATTGCTTGTGTATTTGTATTGTTAAATGTTTTCAAATTCCAATGAATAACTTTGTCTTTTATTCGATAATTACAAAAACATCAACACGGAACAATTCAACCTTCCTCACAACAACTTTTCTTCATGTCAACAACCCTAAACACATGCTGTCATCTTTTCCAATCTATCATAACCAATGGAGCTACGCTCCTAACATCACACCCTCTCTTCCTCCGAACGTTCAAAGTATGGCCTCAGGCGATCGGCGTGTACCACTCGTTTCTTCTTATTGGGGAGCTGTACTCTGAAGACTACGTCTGATAGCTGTTTCTTCACTATGCAGGGTCCGATCCAAGGCCGTTGTAGTTTTGGCGTGAGTCCTTTTTGCCGGCGGGGGTTGTACAGCCAGACAGCGGCGCCCAGGTCGTATCGTGGGGCCTTAGCACGCACATCATACCAGCGCTTGGCGTCTGCAGCAACCTGCTCCAATGAGTGCCGTGCTACCTCATGTGCTTCATCCAACGCAGTTGCGAGCGTCCTTGCATAACTCGATTTCGTCGTGACTTCTGGATGGGTCCCAGTCAGTAGTGCAGTGGGCAACGTGGGGGTCCTTCCCAACGTCAACTGTGCTGGTGAAAATCCAGTTGCCTGGTGTACTGAAGACCGATAGGCTAGGAAGACCAGTGGCAAATGATCATCCCAGTCCCTTTGGTGATCACTCACCCGTTTAGACAGCATTTCTTTGAGTGTACGATTGAAGCGTTCAACCATTCCGTCACTCTGGGGTCTCAGGGGAGTTGTCCTTGTTCTACGAACATCCAAGAGGTCTAGTACTTCCTTGAATAGATCCGCTTCAAACGTACGTCCTTGGTCTGTGTGCAACTCTCTAGGGACTCCAAATCGGGCTACAACGTTCTCAATCAATCCTCTGGCTACAGTCTCTGCTGTAGCATCGGGAACTGGGAAGGCTTCCGGCCATTTTGTGAAGTAATCCATCACGACTACAAGATGGCGGTTGCCTCGGTCAGATCGTGGAAATGGCCCCAACAAATCTACTGCTATTCGTTCAAAGGGCGTTCCTACATTATAGGTCTGCAAGGGTGCTTTCTTCCTCGTCATTCTACCTCGGCTCCCACAGGTGTTGCAACTTCTTCCAAACTCCCGTACATCCCGAGTCATGCCTACCCAATAGAATTGTCGCCTCAAGCTTGTCATCATCCTCCTTGCTCCGAAGTGTCCCAAGTTATGAGCCACTTCAAGAACCATTTGCCGACACTGGCGTGGGACAAGGATTTGTTCAACACTCCGTGTTCCAGTTTCATTTTCCCACCTCCGTGTCAGTACCCCTCCTATCATGTTCAGTCTACTCCACATTGCCCATAGTGCTTTCTCTTCAGGCCCACAGATAGAAACTGCTGTCCAATCAGGACGGTTGCCCCTTTGCACCCAAAATCTTACCCTTGCCAGGTGTGGATCCTGTTCCTGTTCAGATATCCAGTTCAAATCAGTTTCTAGTTTTATTCGTCTGACATCAATTTGTGCATCCTTTTCTTCTTGTCTTGCACAGTACTTGCAGGCTTGTGCCACACATGGACGTCTGGAAAGTCCATCTGCATTCCCATGCGCTGATCCCTTCCTGTATTCCACTCTCAGGTTGTAAGGGGCAAGGTCTTCGAGCCAGCGTGCCATCTGACCAACTGGCTGCCTGAAGTTCTTGAGCCACTGCAGAGAGGCATGGTCAGTTCGCACAAATACTGGTGCCCCATTGTCAAGTCCATAGTGACGGAAATGTGTCAGTGCTTTTTTTAGTCCCAACAGTTCTCTTCGGGTAACACAATAGTTACGTTCAGCTTTGCTCAGACATTGACTGAAGTAAGCTATTACCCTTTCAACACCTTGATTCTGTGACAGCACAGCTCCAATAGCCCGTCCACTGGCATCAACATCCAAGAGAAATGGCAGTGAGGAATCTGCATGAGCAAGAACTGGGGCCTTAGTCAGAGCCTCTTTCAATCTCTTGAAGGCATTGGCAGCTTCTTCAGTCCACACAAACCCCCTTCCTTGGTCTGCTCAAGCTGATACAATGGTCCTGCCAATTGTGCGAAGTCTCGAACATATGGTCGGTAGTATGAACAGAAGCCCACAAAACTTCGGACCTCCTTCATTGTTGTCGGGGTTGGCCATTTCACAACCTTCTCTGTTTTTTATGGATCTGTATGAACACCCTGTTCTGAAATGACATGGCCCAGATAATTTATACTTCTGCGAAACAGGTCACACTTCCTTGCGTTCAACCGTAGACCATGTTTCCGAAATAAGTGGAAAACTTCCCGGAGCCACTGCACCATGTCCTCAAAGGTCTTAGCATCAATTCGCACATCATCCAGGTAGACTCTCACCCGGCCCTGTAGTACCAGCTGATGCAGGAGACATTGCATTGCCCGTTGAAATGTTGCTGGTGCATTGCACAGGCCGAATGGCATGACCTTGAACTGCCACAGGCCTCTTGGAGTGCAGAACGCTGTTTTCTCCCTGTCCTCTTTCCTCATACGAACTTGCCAATATCCACTTTGGAGATCGAGAGATGAGAACCAAGAGCTACCCTTTGTCGCCTCCAGGAGGTCATCAATGTGAGGTAGGGGGTGTGCATCTTTTCTTGTGACATCGTTGAGGCGCCTGTAGTCAATACAGAATCGTGTACTTCCATCCTTCTTCTTGACTAGTACGATCGGGCTTGCCCATGGGCTACTGGATACTTCTATTACACCTGCCTTTTCCATGTCCTGCACCATTCTGTCCACTTCAGCTAACTGGTGTGGAGGTAATCGTCGAGGGCCCTGTCGGATGGGAATGTTGGGATCCACTATGATTGCATGTTCTACTCCATGAATTACTCCAAGTTCTTCCTTGTGAGCTGCAAACACATCAGCAAACTCCTGCACTAATCTTGTCACTAGGTCCTTCTGGGCATCACTCAAACCTTCACTAGCTCTTACTATAAGGTCTTCTACATGGTCGAACCCACGTTTACCCTCCATCAAAGTAGAGAGCCCTGAACATGTAAGCTCCTCTCCTGCGAGTGATGGCTCCAAATGTTCTTTCTCTTTCACCACTGTCCTTACTATAGTACCTCTTTGATCACTTCTCATTTCCACAGTTCTAGAGGCTGCATCGATTCTACATCTGGCTGCCACCAGAAAGTCCATCCCAATAATACAATCATCTCTGATGTCTGCCACATACACTTCATGCATTCGTTTGTCTCTTCCACCCAATCCTACTAGCACCTTCATTGTTCCATCCACTGGTATTTCTGCTCCAGTCACTGTCCTTAAACTGGATAACTTTCCCTCATTCATGGCTCCTTCGACTACCCCTCTTCGTACAATTGTGACCATGGCACCTGTATCCACAATCATTAAACAAGGATGTTCATTGATAGTGCCTTCAATGATGATTGATTCCTCAGATCTTACTCGGCATATGATTGTCTGTTTTCCTGACTGTAAGTGGGGTGCTGCATTTTTGCTGGTCCCAGTCTGCCCCACACCTAGGACCGCCTCCCGTTTCCCACCTGTGACACCTGCCCTTTTGGACAATCATACGAGGTGTGACCATTCTGGTGGCAAGTCCAACACTGTATAGTGGGACAATACCGAGACCTATGATTCCTCTTATTGCATCGCCAACATGTACCTACATCCTTGCATAACGGTTCCATCCCTACTGCTCGAACATCAGCTTGATCGTTCTCAACAGAACGGACTGTAACCAGGTTGGGTCTTCCATTCGCTCGCTGCAGATTAGCATCTGCTTGAAGTGCATAACCCAGAGCTCCTTTGAGCGACATTGTCGGGTAGTTCAATACCAATTTCCGCAGCTCCACATCTCTAATACCGTCATAGAACTGCTGCAAAGCCATGCCATCAGCCAGAGTGGGAGGAGAGTTTGGCGGTAAAGCTTGTCTTGCCAGCATTTCTAACTCAGCTGCAAACACTACTAGATCTTCGTTTGGCCCTTGTTTACGCCCTCTCAACTTGTGCATATACAGATGTTCTCTTCCTGTGGTTCCATAACGATCTTCTAGCGCACTTACCATGTTTTCAAAGGATGGGTGGTTGAGGTTAGTAACAATTGCCAGGGCTGAGTCGTCTAAAGCAGCCATCAACTGCACAGCTTTCTCTTCTTGTCCCCAATTGTTAATTCTGCTGATTCTCTCGAACTTTATCAGGTAAGACCCCCAACTACTTGTACTATTGTATCTTCCAGGTTTTACTGATCCTTTGGAAACTTGTCGATCTCGTTGCTCCTCCAGTGGTTGGGCTGGGGTGGTTGAACATTCCATAGTTTTCCACTTCTGGAGTTCCCCTCGCAACTCTCTCATCAAGTCACCAGCAAAATCCCGCAACTTACTATTGACTTCATCCTGAATTTCTGTGCGGACCATAGTCAGCATCTGTTGAATGTTCTCCATTTGTGACCCCGGCTGTACTTGAGTATTGGCGTGTTCAACTCGTACTGGTGTACTCAACGTCTCATTCTCTGCAGAAGGGTCATCTGCTCGATCTTCTATGGCTTGTTCGTGCGACATGGGTTCCCCTACTGTTACAACTTCTCCCTCTGTTGATGTGCTGTCTTCTCTAGCGAATGGGCGGCCAGAACGAGTGGTCATAGTGAATATCGGGCGTTCTTTGTCAGTAATCCCACTTCTGACACCACTGTTAAATGTTTTCAAATTCCAATGAATAACTTTGTCTTTTATTCGATAATTACAAAAACATCAACACGGAACAATTCAACCTTCCTCACAACAACTTTTCTTCATGTCAACAACCCTAAACACATGCTGTCATCTTTTCCAATCTATCATAACCAATGGAGCTACGCTCCTAACAGTATTATTCGTTTTCGTATTCCTACATTCTTCTAACTGTCGCTTTGCAATAATGTTATTGATGCGCGGGAGCAAATAAGGTTTGGTGTAGGTATTTATATTATCTTGTACCCTATAATACAAGACAGTGGATTGGATAATTTTGTCTTCAATAATTAAGTCCCTTCTAGCTGTAGCTCATTTAGGAAGAGCTCTCTGAATACATTCGATTGATCTGAATCGGTAATATGAAGTGATAACTAGGCTGTTACACCTGTATTAGAACGAGGGAAATAAAGAGACGTTGGGGTTACAGAGAAGAAATTTAGACAAACTTGGAGAAATTTCAAAACATTTTGAAAAGAAGGAAATTAATATTTATGTTGCCTCAAAACAGTAGGTACTCCTTTATTGCCGTTACTTTCCACCTACTGTCTTTTTGACATCTATTTGAACCAGAATGAATCTTCGTGATTAAATATTAGGACCGGTAGTTGAGACCTTGAGTTGGGCTTTTTTTTCTCTACCATTGATAAAATAATGATTGTACGTGGAAATATTCCAGTCTTTCGGTGCCTCATGGGAAAAATCAATAAATTTCGATTTCACCACAAAGAAAATGCTTTATTTGTTTGTTATAGAATGCAAATTGTCGTTGTGACCATTATTCCATTCATAATCTTTGAACATTAACTTACACCCTACTTCTCATCCTCGTTCCTTTACTCACACCTAGTAATTCCCGCAAATCACGTGCCTATGATTTATTTTTCTATCTCATTGATCAGTAAATAATAACACAAAAATGATCAACTCTCGCAACATCATCTCCGGTCATCATCATCCACGACTTCACCATCATAATCACTAAATGTTTGGCATAGCTCCAGTCAAGACATTAAAATTAGGTGAGTTTGAGTTGAGGTGAACTTTCTCGCAGCTCCGCAAGAGCGCATTCGGAATCCCTCAGGGCGGTGCACGGAGACGCAAGTGAACCTCAAAGCCTCAAGGACACAGCTCGAATCCTTGCAATCTGTAATTTTTTGCGGACGAATTCAGCGACCACTGATCGGGGTTTTTCCCATTTGTCTGCCAAGCCATCCACCAGCCTCCTGCAGAATGAGTTGAATTCCTGATGAAGGACCCCTTCGCATGATGTTATTAGAGGCGAAAATGAGCCATGGAGATCTTCGGCAGCTAGGTCGTATTTCCGATGCTTGGCCCTAGCTGTTTCCCTAGCTACAGTGTCCCAGTCCCGGGTGGAATAGGAATCAGCGTCAGCGTTAACAATGCGGAGATCAAAAAACGACGCCCGGTCTCTATCCCACACTCCGTTGACATTGATGTCAGCAATGAGTCCAGGCTGTTCTGCTGTTCCTTCCCGCATTACAGGCTCAACTAAAAAGCAAAAGCTTGCAAAAGCAAAAGCAACTAAAAAACAAAAGCTAAAGCTTGTCTGGCCAGTCCTGCCACCACATCCCGGATCTGGTCGTGACCTTGCTTGACAAGCCCCCCTCTTTTGCTGTTCAGAGCATGGTTGTTATCCATTTCGTCCCCACAGCCATCGCACCTTCCCCACAGTGCGAGTAAGGGTTTGTTATACCTCAGGCAGAGGGCGTCTCGAAATTGTGTGGGGGATAGGTCAAGGCTATCTGCTGCAAGTGGAACCCTCGTATGTACTGTTAAAGTTGGATCAGAGTCCTAAAATGTCCAAATTTCATAGGTCGTACCCCTTTGTCGCTGTAAGTCCCCCTTTCATTCATTTCCGATGTAGAGACAGATGGCATAACCAAGCTGGAACTTAAAACTGTAGGAAGAATCCCCTTCAGGAGGCTCCCCTGAAGACTGCAGTTCGCATCAGACTGACAATTTTTGCACTTCCAGGGTTTGTTAAAAAAAAACCTTTCTTATTTTCTACATCATATCCGTATAAACCTTGTTTTCAGGGCTACGGCAGAGCGAGTTCTTGCAGAAAAGTGCGGTCCTAACCTCCAAGTCAAGTGGCTCGGCAACGCTCCTGCGGGATTCTACAAGTTTAAATACCCCAAAGCCCTCCGAAAGGAAGCCGTAGGCGCCAAAATCTTCTTCTTCAAAGCTCAACTCCTCAATGGCTCTATCGATGCCTCCAACTGTGCCGACTTCCACTGGGCGACCAGAAACGAATTGAACAGTCTCCACGAAGACTACAGGAAATCCGTCTCCATGTTCCTCATTGATGAAGAACACTGATTTTCGAAGTAACGAACGTTAGTATTATTGTATTTATCTACGCGTTTTTATGAAGTCTTATTACAAATCATTGTTTAGGAATATGGCTTAATTAATCTTCCCTCAATACAGTTGTTGACTAGACTTAGAATCTATCCTATGATCGAGATTATTCATAAACAAACTAGTAAACCTCATAACCAGCTATGAACTCAGTGTAATAAATGGAGATAATAAATAGGAAGTATACAATGTCACTGATTGATCGTAAGATTTTCGCCAGGATTAGTTATTTGCCAATCAACTCCAACTTTGCAATCATATTGGGCTTTCAGACTGAACCATCTCAATCATATATGAATTAAAAGGTCATATCTCACACCATCCTCGCAGCATATTTTAGCTCTGGGGAGGAGTCTGTTAGCTCTACTTGAAGCACACCATGATAATTTATTAGGTGACTAGGATTCACATTTTGTTGCGGAAAGGGGACACAAATGGCAGATTTACTGTCGATATGATGAACATAATTGCGCAGTATCAAGTAGAAACCAGCAGCCTAGAATCCAGCATCTCCCTAATGTTTGTGACGGAGCTCTTCTCACTTGTCGGACCAAGCTCATTCTCTCTGTTTGAGGATTCTAGTTTGAATTTTGTTACAATGAGAGAAGGTAGAGGGAAATTCAAATTTCGAAATGTATATCTTTTTGAAGGTGAAATGGAAAATATAATGTTGAGCAGTATGAAATAGGGACAATCAGACCAGAATCCATAAGGCCAGCATCTCCCAAATGTTCGAGGAAGAGGTCTACCTTCTGGCAAGTCAAGTAGAATGAAGAAAGTAGCAAACTTATCGACCTGTAGTGTCTACAGTCCGGAAAGAATAGAACTGGAGGAAAATTGATTCTCAGAGCTATTTTATATTTGCTTTCATTCTGTCTGAGGACTGGAGTTTGAATTTTGTAACAATGAGAGAAGGTAAAAATGAATTCAAAATGGGAGTGACAATATGCATCGTAAACTACTGAATTACAATTTAATGAGCGTTATATTTTATACATTTCTACAAAATACAGTTTCTAAATTTATTTGACTTTGAAACACATGGTGATCAAGTCTCCAAGTCCCGCTTTAATGACGTCACCAGATCGAATAGGCCCCACTCCCGCCGGTGAGCCTGTGAGGATGAGATCGTACGGCTCCAGGGTCATGTTTCTGGAAGCGTAAGACACGAGCTCCTTGACTGGGAAGACCATGTCTGATGTGGAGCAGTCCTGGCGGATCTGGTCGTTGACGGAGCACCAGAGACGGACCGCGTCTGGGCCGGGTAGTTGGTCCTTGGCTATCGCAGAACTGACTGGGGTGGCTGTGTCGAAGCCCTTACCGGTGGTCCAAGGGAGTCCTGATTCTCGGGCTTCACTCTGGAAATACAAGGGGATTTTAACAGTCTTCGTGGATACTGTTATGCTATCCTTGCAAGAAAATCCCCCGCAATGGAAATGAATTAACGATGAAGTGCCCATCTCTCAGTAAGAAGACAGTATGTTCAAATTCATCTTCTATTCCTGGCTTGTGTATGAGTGATTTCCTTATTCAGCTACTAGAAGAGCTAAGAGAAAACACCTCCAGTGCCACAGTATACAGGGTGTCTACAAAACAGCTGTAAGGAATTCAAGGGTTCGATTCTACAACTGATTTCCAACAACAAGAATTTTTTTTTAAACGCCTCTTTAACCGACTTTTTTCATTGTTAAGTTTTTTTCGTGTTTTCGACCTTACACCATTAAAACGGTCATAACTCTCTTAAATTACACTCAAAAATTAAAAATAAGGATACCGTTGGAAAGAGCGTCAAATTTCCTATGTCCCTGATACCAAATTTTCAGTTGAATTACACAAGGAATAAAGCAACCTAAAAAGTGAACTTAGTAAATTTTCGAAAAATTCCCGTTTTTCAAAGCCTATAAATCTCCAAATATTACCAGGTAAAGTTCTGTTGCCGGAAAGCCTAAAAACTGCGCCAGAATCTCAGCTTTCCAATGGTATAATCAAAACATATTCTACAACCGTATTTAGGGGAGAAATTCGTGTTTGAACGAGGAAAAACGTGCATTTATTCAATGAAATCGGCGCTCCGCCTAGTCGATCTGAAGGGTCGGACGATAGAAGTGGGTGGGTCGGCGCCGCAGTAGACCGCGAGGCCTCCGGAAACAGGAGGCCAGAGCGCCGATTTCGTTGAAAAAAAAGCACGTTTTTCCGCGTTCAAACACGAATTTCTCCCCTAAATAAGGTTGTAGAATATGTTTTGATTATACCATTGAAAAGCTGAGATTCTGGCGCAGTTTTTAGGCTTTCCGGCAACAGAACTTTACCTGGTAATATTTGGAGATTTATAGGCGTTGAAAAACGGGAATTTTTCGAAAATTTACTAAGTTCACTTTTTAGGTTGCTTTATTCCTTGTGTAATTCAACTGAAAATTTGGTATCAGGGGCATAGGAAATTTGACGCTCTTTCCAACGGTATCCTTATTTTTAATTTTTGAGTGTAATTTAAGAGAGTTATGACCGTTTTAATGGTGTAAGGTCGAAAACACGAAAAAAGACTTAGAAGTGAAAAAAGTCGGTTAAAGAGGCGTTTAAAAAAAATTCTAAGAGACACTTTTTGTTGGAAATTAGTTGTAGAATCGACCCCTTGAATTCCTTACAGCTGTTTTGTAGACACCCTGTATATGGCTTACAAGAGGTGGATGAACAACGGAGTCTCCAGCTCTTGGTGAGAAGACAGTGTGTTCTAAGACTTGTGTCTGGATCCTAACAAGAAGAAAGGGGGAAATTCAGGTCAGTAATGGTCTTTGTCCTCAGGGCAGCTAACAGAGAAACTTCCATTGTCTCAGGACTAAACATTATTTATATGAGATTTGCTCGATTGGAGTACCATCAACACTCTTTCGTTACATATAGCATTAGCCTAGGTTGCCAAATACCATAAATATCATTATTACGCACGATTATATTCATAGCCGTGAGGTCTAGAGCAAGGCAGAAACCACCTATATACTTGTCTGCTTCGTCGATGCTGACGTTCTTACATTTCTGTCCAATGATGACTCCGAGCTCCACTTCATGATTCACCTCGTAACCTTCCGGAATCTGAAATTATTACATTTATAAGTTGTTCTTCGTGGTATAATTACAGGTCGAAGCAGAAAAGTTGATTTAAAGAGAAAGTTTTGATGAGAATAATTAAGAAAAATTGAATCTTATGAAATTACAAACTTTTGAAATACTATGATTAACTAAGGATGCATTCGCGGGTTCTCAGGAAGGTGACGTTTGGTTCTTGAAAATTTTATGAAGTAGGTCCTTCATCTATCTGGGGAGCATATGTCATGTACAGGATGACATATGTTGACGAATAATGGCAGGCAACCGAGAATCGTACTCAAATATAAAACGCTTCAAGAGCAACGAAGAGGAGACTCTGCAGGTCCCTGGTGCCGCCTGATGAATCAATGGATTGGACAATGCAGGCTGAGGGTGAGACAAGACTGCTAATTTTTAAAAATTTTTTTTTCAAAAGAGTATGGGAATAACGGTATTCAGGTCTGTTTTTCGAGAAAATGTTTTTAAAAAATCAGAGAAGCTAAGGAAAGTTGAAGATTTGAATGGTGTTACGTAGCTAGCCAACTGTCTTTGAAAAAAAAGTATCCATGCACAGGGAAGCGATGAAACCCTTGGAGGACCTCTTGGATACTACAAACTACTACTCACACACGCGTGCGGCATAGTGTGTGTGCATTCATGGAGGCCCGCCTTTTTTTCAAACGTGTGATCTCTTTAATCAATTTTTCTACCACATGTTATAGTATCATTGGGCTTAAAGTTGGAGTATATAGGTTTTCAAGGGTGCTGAATCCAAATTTGAGGTCAAAACCTGAATTTCCGACCCACTGAAATACCCCATTTTACGTTGTCTCTATTGCGTAGTACCTGTCCACCCCACTTTGTAGGTAGGTAGGTGCAGCAATAACGTAGTAGGTGGTAAACCCCATATTACAAGGAGTATTCCTTCTCAAAATCAAAACACTCGAAAAAAGAGAAACCATTTGCCATTGCCCCATGAATCAGAAAAGGATTTTTTAGTGCTGTCCAATGATTTTAAGGGCAAATCACGGTTGTAGGGGGGTACCTGAAAAAGGCCTACAAGTATCCCATGATGCTCAGTGCAAACTATTAGCCACAGTAGAGTTATTGCTTCTTCCAAACTGAACAACATAGAATGTATCCAGTCGTCGCGATTACCATTGAGAAGGAATTCCAATACTTTTGACAACCCAATTTCTTAGAATTCATCAATTTTATGGAAAACTGAGCTTATGTTTACAGATCTTATCTGCAAAAACAAAACTGCCACTTATAATGTTGCTGAGGCAACAGTTGCGTCAGAGCGATTGTTCTTATTTCCTATTTACATTTCTTATCTCTATCCAAAGTTATTTGCTTTTCTAAAGAGAAAAAATTGTACCTCGAGAAAGAGTTTCGAGGTTAGAATGCCATGGACACCATGAATTCTTTATAAAATTAAAGATCAAGCCACTGATAGGTGATAATTTATACTTCGAATGCGCTCTTCTGAACGTGCTAAGTTTCAACATTGAAAAATTTATCTGACCTCGATGACCTGTCCTTCAGCTATGTAAGTGGTTGTAGGTTTCAAGAACAATATCGGTTTTTTGGGCACAGAACCGCTCCTTTCAGCTACTAGCGATCTGGAAAAAATAATTAAAAGCATTTTTTATTCATCAATTAAGTTTTAATTTCACATGATTTCGAAGTTCATGGTTTGTAGGTAAATGGAATTCAGTGCTATGTTTGTTTGGACAGTCGTCGAGCTTACTAACAGTCTTTAAAAATCAAATGTGTCTAAGGGACTGGTGACTGAGTGCTCGTAATGGTGTATTCCTAGGTTAGAATTATTGGAGTATTCCATCATTTTCCAATGGTATAATCAAAAACATTTTTACAATCCAATTTAGGGGAGAAATTGGTGTTTAACCCTCCAGTTCCTAATGCACCCTCCAGGGTGCACTTCTTTTTAGGGCTGTGAAAAATCGAATAACGTCCATGCGCTTCCACTTTTAGCGCTTCCAGCGGTTACTTTAGGAACTGTAGAAGCTACGAAAAAAGTTTGAAGCCGATTTTGGAAGATACGTGGTGTTGTAGCCAACTAATTTCTGACTCGGTAATGAGTTATCGGATCTTCCCAGTTCAATAAATTTGTTATAATACTCGTAATTGGGGTTAACCATTCCAATTGTTCAGGATAAGAGGATATTGTAAGGCCAGGAATAGAGAGAGACAACATAAAAACTTTATAAATAATAACTTTTAATTGGCAAAAAAAAGTAGTAGCCTTGGTGCTTACCTTAAATTACCTAGCAGTCTTGAATGTTACATAATTTTTTTAAAGGAATTTATCAAGGAAGTGTGAGCCCCGGCTCACTGATACTCTTGCACAATAACGGGGCTGAGTAACATACCACCAATACTATCTTCCTCCATGGGGGCCGGCAGGCAAGGAGCCGCTCCTGGACGCCCAAACACCACCTTCGGGCGTCCACCACCAGAAGCGCTCCTGACGACATGACGTCAATTCCAGCCAATCAGGTTCGGCCATCCACACCGGCCTGGACGCCTTGAGCTGGAGGGTGGGGGCGACTGGAAAGATATCTCACTACAACGGCGTGGAGCCGCCATTCGAGTCCTCATCTTTGAAGCTATCTCCCCTTGTCTTTGACGCGCTCATTCGAAACGTTTTTCGATCCCTCCCGCTCATAGTGAAGAGCCACCCCCTTCAGATTAAGTCCGGCGTGATTAATTCTGACGTCCCATCCCCCTCAGTCTCCGTGGAAGAATCCGAGACGACCCAGTTGGACCATCTTCGAATCATCATCCAAATCACCACCTCCGGATTTCCTTCGGGCCCCGCCGCTGTGAGTGTACCAAAACTAAATCTATTCATTGGCCAATGTTAGAGTGTGCAAAATGTGTAGACAGTAAAACTAGTCAGAGTAAAGTTAATGGACATTTCAGTCAGAGTCAGTAAAGTCAGTAGAGTAAATTTAAAGTTGTCTAAAGTAGTAGAAGTCGTTGAATATTGGAGAAAGGAAGTAAGGAGAGTAAAACGCATTTTCATTGTTGTAAACCATTTATTGCATTTCTTGTCAAATTCGAGTCAATTTACAATTTCATTCTAATTAAAAGGTTCCTATTAGTTGTAACCTTGCATTTCTCATTTCAACCACCTGGTTCCCGTAACAGACAGGTAAAACGTGCGCAGTTAGGGAATTCGTGCACTACGTGCACCGTATGGTTTACCGTGCACCGATAGGATTTTAGTGCGCTTCGCGCGCAGCTACGTTTCTCGTACTCTTGATATTTTCCCTTCAGGAAAACAACTTAAGTCCATCAGACATAGACAAATTCGGTGATCTAGAGTACCTAGGCCCTTCAGGTTGAACTTAACATTAGTAAATTTCACAGACCTTCGAGCCGCTACAGCTACCTACCAGGTAATTATCACCACCTATTTTAAATTTAACCTCATTATAAACTAGGTGTAGATAATCATTTACCTTTGCTTATGTCAATGTAAACTCTCAATTTATATTTGGTTTGATTTCCAACAGGAATTTTAGTTTAATATTCAAGAAATCATTCAGAGCCCTCAGCTTTAACATCATAAAACTTTGTTAAATTTAGAATCATTAAATTAAAACCTGGAGCTTACAGAAGGAAAACATTATTCTAATGTTAGGTACCTAATATTAATAATACTTTCTTAATCAGAAGGCACAGTCTTTCAAAATTTGAAATCACAGTAAGTTAACATGCTCATTATGAACGTTGAACATGAGTGAAAAAATTCTAGTCGGCAGCAGGACGTAATGTTCAAGTTTCTAGAAGTTAGGTACTAACTTCAAAAGCTGTAACGAGGCTGTGATTTTAAAACTATTAATAAGTAGCTTGTCAGGTACTTAGTAAGTAATCCTGGTATTTTTTTTCTTTCGTGAGAACGACCGATTTGCTTCCTAAGAATTGTAGAGAAAAATTGTTGCTAGCGTGATCTTGTACAAATTCTTGTTGATTGAAGAAAAAAATCGAGAGAAAGTAAACACAAACGGTGGATACAGCTTTCGTTCAAGTACGCAACCACGAGAGACGTTTTATGTCTTTGCGCCCCCTTTTCCCTTCATATAAAACCCCGTATTGTACTTTTGTTTGTGGAAATTTGATTGCGCTCGTTGATGGTTGCGATGTAATGTACGTAAACATTCATTTAAACCCGCCCTCTCAAATTTCAGGTTCCTGCGTTCAACAGGAGAGGAAATGGCCTTGGAGCTCACTCAGCTGATCAGTGACCACTCATAACGCTCCCCGCGGTGCGTGACGATTTTCATTTATGTGCCATAGTAAAGACATAAAATGTCAAAAAGCAGGTAGGTACTCATCTATCACTAAAGTCATCAGATGACTCTTTCTTCTTGATCTCGAAAATTATGAGCATAAAGAGTTAAAGTTGAACGTAACGAAAATAAGCTAAGTATGTACTGCGAACTACAATTGCTTCTTCTTCGTTTTGGCAACTTGTTGCCGTTTGACTTGGCGCTGGCTCTCTTCTTGGTGAGGAATGGAGTCATAGAAAGCGTAGGTGTCAGATGGTAGAAGAGGTTTAAGAGACTGGAGGTCCATAAATTTGTCTTTTGGGATTTTCGGGCGAGTTGCAAAGAGCAAAGAGAGGTGGAAACTCTTCGACGGGGGGGGGGGGGGGGGGGCGTTAGATATGTCACGCGACCGTGACTAGGGGGGCGTTAGATATGTGGTGTTGATTTATCAAATTAGATACGTGCTGTTTACATTTCAGCAATTTCAGCGCTTTTGGCGGCACTTTAACCAAACACTGTGGTTACCGTTCTACGCGGAGCAAAATGCTGCTTCCAGTGGTATAAAAATCTCATTTTCGTCAAAAAGTTAGATATGTTCACACACCACCTATCTACATTTGGAAACTGTGGCTGTGGAAACCATTCTTCACTGTTGATAGGTTGTTAGGAAAAACCGAATGTGGATACGAGGTGTGTTCAAATTAGTGTTTTCTGACTCACCTGATCTAGATAGAGCAATTTTGAGCTAACCAGTGCGCTCGGTGTGGAAAGTTACATACATAAATGAAAACCTCATTTTCGCGAAAATGGTAGATAGGTGGTGTGTGAACATAGGTGACGATATGAAACTACTATGTGCCATACCTACTGAGTAGTTGAAAATTCCTGCTCTGTATGTTCCACCTACTAGGATTGGAAAACTGTAAAACAGTTCCTGAAGTTCACTTTTTTACATGGATTTTTTACACCCATGCTAATGTAGAGAAAATCGTTGGAAGATAAAGTTTTCAATCACCGAGAACTAGACAATGAAATGGAATAAGGATTCTTCAATCCATCATCATTCAATTCAACATTTTTTCTCTTCCCTTATTCACTCACAAAATGATTCCCAGTTTTCCCTTTCGCCCTAACTTGAACGAGCATCAAGCTGGATTCACATGAGGCAGAAAGAACATGGAACGCAGAGAGACAGAAGGATGGAACGCCACAGAACATGATTGGTTGTTTGGACAACAGTATGGTGGCCGCCATTCTGTAGAGCAGTTGCACGGTAGAAATTTCCATACTATTTTCGTCGAGTCTGCGAATCCGTCGAGCTCTGCACATGCGCTGGAAGTAAAAACAGCCGAGAGTCGACTACGATCTGATTTTCATGTCGTCTGTTCTGTGATTCCCGACCCCCCCTCCACTGGCTTTTCCGTCAATCCATTCATCCCCATGTGATGCCAGCTTTGCCAACCAATTTTTAAAAGATTTATCTACAG
Source organism: Apolygus lucorum (assembly GCA_009739505.2). Classification (NCBI taxonomy): domain Eukaryota; kingdom Metazoa; phylum Arthropoda; class Insecta; order Hemiptera; family Miridae; genus Apolygus; species Apolygus lucorum. Next base: position 35,855,099 of record CM019172.2, read on the forward strand.
TATAGTGAAATACCGAGGAGACCATAAGCATTGCTTCTGCAGGGGACTTGCAAGTTAATTTTAAATTAAATTGGGAAATTCTGATGACGTCGTTGGAAAAACGACCAACTCACGCTGATGGAGGACACTATTTCACATGAGTGGTCTCTCTTATCAGCTTAGAAGCCTAGTCATAGGGATGAATAACTCTATCCAGGTTGGAAGAAAAGTAACATCTCTAAAGAAATGGTCGACTCTACAACTGATTTCCAACAATTAATGTCTCATTGCAATTTCGTTTAAACCCCTTGTTTTTCCAAGTTTTTTTTTTCAATTTTAACCTTTGGGCGGGCGCAGCTAATAACTGAGATGAAGTTTTTAGTTATCATTGTGCACAGAAGAAAGCGGTTAGGTTATGAAGTAGGCGGAGTTACTAGCTTCCTCCCTCATCGCCTTCCACACGTTGGCACCTTTGTCATATTTTCAGTAATTCCCTAATTGTACCCCTTAACTTTTTCCCTTAACTTACCTGTAAATTAAAATTTGATTACACCGTTGGATAGGGCGTCAAATTCCCCATCTTTCTAGTACCTACACAAAACTATTTGTGGGATCCTGATGAGTGAAAAATATAAGAATACCCTCCATTCAACCCGGAGCCCCCCCCCCCCCCCCCTAATACACACACAGGTTGATGATTTGGTTAGAAAACTTAACGTTTTTCTGGGTTTTTAAGACAACACCACGTATCTAGCCTCTTTTTTGTAAATTTTGGTATTCGATAAGTTTTATTATTGATAAACTGTGTGAGACGCTATGGGTAATCAATATTCATGAGAAACTTGGTTAAAATCCCGACATGTACGTTTTAAACATGTTTATTCTTCCTCCTGAAAAGTTGCCAAAAGTTAGATATGTGGTGTTGCTTCTTGATATTATCAAACAACAACTTTTATTTCACCAGGTACTTGGTTATCTACTTCAAACTAATAATGAGGACTCACCTGTAATTCACTCCAGCGCCCACAATTTTTTTCCCTAAAGTGTAAAATTGTTTGACGTCCCTTGACATATTGGCGATGAACTAGGTTGAACACTCCACAGTCTGCAAATTTGTTGGAAACTGCTCTCGAGAATTAATTTTTTTTGGTCGATAGCCGATTACGTCAAAACCTATTAAACAATAGAAGTGACTCAGATTAAAGTTATCAGTTCGTAATCTCATTTTTACGCAAGGCGTTTCACATCTGACCGAGAAGGTCTATTTTTGGCCTTGGAATAGAATTTGAAGCTGGGGCCAACCGATTGCGTACTAACTAGTGATGGAAACGTACAAAATATCGGTCCCATTTCGTTGCGATTTTTGGAGTTTTGTGGTTTCCAGAATTCCTTGTGAATTTCTGCAGTAGTAGCTTCTGTGTTCTCAAAAACGTGTTTTGGTTTATTATTTTCAATAATGAACCTTTGGAATCGACCGAGAAAATTTTTTTTAACACCCCCTCAAAATTTGATGGTTTACGTTTCAAGGTACGTAGAATCCAAAAATCGAATAAAAATTTGGCCGTCCGTCCGCCGCACAGTGGGCAAAATGGCCAATCTAGGTGGACAAAAGTCAAGTCAAAACATGGGAATCTCTAATATTAGTCATTGTTCATTATGAGTTCTCAGTCCCCAAAACGTTAATATTCACATCGTCAAAATCTTCTATGCCTGTAAAAACTTTGATCAAGTGTCGCCGTTTCCTGTTCGAATAAGATCGTATTATCAGCTACTACGAACCCCCAACTTTTCTCGTCTACGCTGCAGCTAGTTGTAGGCAGAATCGTTCCAGGCTTGGTGTCGGCAATGATGGAAACCATTGAAAGGAGTAAGTACTATTTTTTGATGCTAAACTTGTAAAAATATTGTCTGATACTGTGTCTTTATGAGTATACGCCATACCGTATTTTTAAAAATGATAATTGACATCTTGGAGTTAAAGTAGCACACGGCCAAGAGTTGCCAAGGAATTCCGATTTTTTTTTCGTTTCTTTAAGTGTTCTAGTTTCGGAATTCAACCACTTTCTTTTGCGATTTTATGCGTTTTCCGAGTTAGGTACTTAATAAAATGGTTGATTTTCAGATATAAATATCACTATTCCTCGCCATCAATTTGTCGAGGATTGGAAACAGCTACCGAAGAAAGATCGCCACGAAAACCTCACTAGGTATGTGATTGGGTTAGGTGATCTCGAGGATTCTTCAGAAATATTAAATTTAAAAATTATCAAAAATGCTGTGATAGACTTTTCGAAAAAATCGGAGAGAGGTGGGAGAATAGCCATAAGAAAGAAGACATATTTTCCAACAAATATTCGACATGGCTGAGTGGGAAAGAGTTTGAAGTTGTCTTTTCTTACAAAATTACTCAAGCTATCATGAACCAACCAGACTCAAGCGATAAAACAAAAAGAAGAAAAGTGAAAGAATTGCTGACTGCTGGTCCCGAAAAGTTTTGCAAAAAAAAGTTTTTGCGGCGCTCACTGCTCTGTACTCAGCAGAAGACAGGTCCACAAGCCGAATCTTGAAAGAAGCAACTTCAAGCACATCAACAGTTGAATGTTCTACAATGTCGAATAAGAACATGACTATAATATTTTCAAATTCAATATTTCAGAGTTATATCCGTTTAACACTGTAATAATGTCATTAATCTCAAAGTAATTAAGTAATCAGTACCTAATCATAATGTCAAGAATTTAAGATTAAACATGTACAAAAATATCATGATATACCGTTTGCCTACTTTAATTGAAGTCAAGAAATCTTTACATTATTTTTTCCGTAATCAGCGTCTTTTTATTCAATTTTGAATAAAAAACCGACCAAAAAATAATTTTGTCCACCTAGATTGGTCATTTTGCCCACTGTGCGCCGTACGCCGCACTTTCCCCACTTAGCATTGACCAATTTTGATGAAATTTGATATGTAGGCTCCATTTGGGGTCTAGTTGTGCCCCGAAGATTTTGGTTGATGTAAGTCACTTCTTCAAGGGTTCAAAAATGAATTTTGAAATTTTTAAAACGCCCTAACTCGAAAAATTTTTGTATAAAGGTATTGTTTTTCTTTCAATTTAAGATTCTAAAGAATTTTTATAATTTTTTGAGACCACGCGAGCCCTGTAGGACAAACCGTTCGCTCACTACGAGAATTTAAGGTTTGGACGTACGATAAATCAGAAACACAAGTGTGAATCACAAAAGAGGCCTAATCTCCGTTCAAATTTTAGCTGACCGAAATATGATCGATGTTTTTCTTCATGTTGGATGGTTGGTGGCTTGCAGACCAGTGATATATAGAAAAATAATAAACCATTGTGTAATAATTTGCAGCGTTTTTCTTTAACATCCATTTCTCAGGATCTGGAGGAAGAACTATCTTTTGAATCCTCTTTCAAACACTGCCAGTATAAGTCCTGACAACAGTGAATCAGAATGTCCGGAATCTCAAATTTCATTATTACGATCATCAATCCCTTCATTATTTCGCGATTTAATTGTCTCTGAAACTTGGTTTTCTGGATTACCCGGTGTGCAATAACTTTTGTCTGCTTTGGATTCTATTTAAAGTAAATTGTGCATACCTACTAACTATTAAATAAATTTTATTTTACATAGTTACTAAAATTCATTTAAAAAATAAATAAACTAACAAAAAGGAACTAGACCCTATTTTCTTAGAATATCCCCTGAATTGGTGTTGAAAAAATTCCTTCGGATGCAAGTTTGGTAGGTACCTAATCAATGATCTACTCCTATAAATAATTTGGTCAAAATAATAATATATAAGATAGTAAGAGGAGTAATGTTGTTAGTTTCAAGCCAACCAGTGCCCTCACGACGACCTCTGCTTACTGGTAAGAGCATGATTCAAACTGTATTATTATTTTTGTAGGAAATGACGTCAAGAAGATTGCATTCTGGCAAACGAAGTTGATATCCTCCACTTCAAGTTTGAAATATTCAAAAAAAGGAGGGAACGGCGCTTGCAACTCAATTTGCTGGCCCTAGAAGAAGCTGTTAGTTGTAATCACGCGATCTACCGGATTTGATTTCCAAAGAAGGAAATCCAGTGCTGCCAACGTTGACGTCAATTCCGAAGATTAGATTTATCATCAAAATATTTTCTTTTCAGTAAAAATTTTGTTGAGAGTCCTGAAAACGCGGAAGAGGATGCTAATAGTTGACACAATAAATAGAATATCGATTGTATAATCTTTGAACTAGTTTTAAGGGGGTCTCAGTCGGTCGCCGTTCGTTTTTAGTATTTCGCCAAATCAAAGGGGCAAAAGGTTAAAAAGTTGTACTTAAATTGGAAATTTTAAAGGATTTTAGAAATTCATAAGTGCGCGGCTCTAGGGAATTGAAAAACTGAAGTATTGCCGCTGGAATCATCAAAATTGAACAATAATTTCCAAAGAAAAATGGGAAAACTACCAAATAAACTGTTTTTCCCATATTTCTCTGGCAATTATTGTTCTATTTTGATGATTCCAGCTGCAATCTTTCAGTTTTTTTAATTCCCAAGGCCCATGCACTAATGAATTTCTAAAATCCTTGAAAATTTCAAATTTGAGCACTACTTCTAGGTTTTGCCCCTTCGATTTGGCCAAATACTAACCCGGAACGAGGAACGAACGGCGACCGACTGATACCCAGGTCCAGTGTTTATATTAAATAATGAAGGTCCAGTGTTTATATTAAATAATCTTAAACATTAGATTTGGACCACGTTAACTGGGAACCTGCTGGTCTAATCAGAGTGGCCGCATTTTGGAGGGGACCCTGGACCAAATTTGGCATTTTGGAAAATGGTTTCCCTTAGAAGTGACTGACAATAACCTAAACTTTAGGGGCGCAACTGGACCCCAAATGAAGCCGATATACCAAACTTCATCAAAATCGGTCCACAGCAATTGGTTAAGGTTTTTTCAATTCGATTTTTGGATTCTACATACCTTTAAACGTAAACCATCAAAGTTTTAGGGGGGGGGGGGTAAAAATTTTCTTGCTCAAAATTCCAAAGGTTTACCTATTATTGAAAAATAGAAAATAAACAAAAATATACCATTGTGAAGGCGTAATATTGAAAATAATAAACCAAATTAAACCGTTGTGTAATAATTTACATCGTTTGTTAATCAGGTTTCCCCTACGAAATGTTTGTATTTTAATGTAGGGGTATTGATTTTTGCTGTTCCATTACGCATTCTTCCAACGCTACGGACTTTTTCACTTTCGAGGTTGGCAGCACTGATTTGTCACATAAGCAAGAGTGCAGAAGCAACTGCAGCCAGCCATTGAACGATTTTCGCTGTGTTTGGTGGAATCTTGATTATTTTTTTGTTCAACTTTTGTTATCGGTCGAAATTGCAAGAAGTTGAATACCATTCGACCGCGTTTCGGTCCGTAAGAAAGTCCTGAAAGTAGCTAAGCTGATCCGTTTTCCCCTCATTTCTCAATCGCGGCTCGACAAGACGGTTATATGAAATCCACGCTCCCACTATCAGAACTGATGGCTCAAGATAACGGTAAGATTTTTGTATTTGACCGAATTATGCGTAATTTATTGTATTGTACGATCACTAGTTAATTCGTAGATCAATTTTTGAAACCCTCCGGGACCGTATGTTGTGAAAATAACTCGTTTTGGTGACTTGAAAGTTTGGGTAACCCCTTCCGAGTGTTGCGGTGTTCCGTCTCGTGAACTTGGGTCGCAGATTTGTCGCATTGCAAGTCCACAGGTCTCAGATAACTAACAACATTCTTTCTTGTTAGGCGTTTCTTGTTGTGCAGCGTGGTTGTTTAGCTAGTTTGTGGAGGTGCTGCTAAGTTTTTTTCAAGTAGGTGCTCGTTAGATATTCATACGAAGTGGCGCATCGAGGCGAGGTGGAGTATTGACTCTTTTGAACCTTTCAGCTTCACCAAATTACCTTACAGGGCAGTGTATTTTGCGTCTTGATATGAGACGAGGTTATTGTCTCTAGCATGTGGCCATTCCTACAATAAGGTATATAGGTATCTTGCTTTTTATATTTTATAGGATTCCTGAGTGGTTCGATCTATCTATACTATCTCTATTCCACTCTGTTGTCTATACCCTACTCTATTCTGTAGGTACTCTCTACTATCAGTTACACATCCTTTTCAATTAAATTTTATCCTGTAGGTAGGTACATCATTTCTACGATCTAGGCAGGTATATCCGACTCTTCTATCTGTATTCCACTCTACTATCTACACCCTACTATAGCCTCTACAGTCCCAAGCTTGCAGTAATAATATTTTTTCAATTTTTTTTGCGTTTTTCTAGCTTTTTGGGGCTCAAATAACTCAAAAAAATATCAAAGTTCCGAAAAAATTTATTTTGCCTAGGAATTACAAAATGTCCATTTAAATGGACACCAGGACTCTATCGACCCCCCATTCTAAGAAAAAAATCACCGTTTAGTAAATGTATTTCGTCGTTATTAATTAGAAAATTGCATATTTTGATTGATTAAAGGATTAAACAACTTAAAATAAATATTATATCGACTTGGCTCGGCTTTTAGTTTAGTTTGGCCAGTCAATTTCAGTTTCTTGAAAGTGAAAAACACCAAAAAATCGGGCAATTAACTAAAAATGATCACAATACAAACTTTTCCCTAATTTCAAAATACAATCTCGATAAAACATGAAATGACAATCTTATCTCTTACATAGAATGAAGCTCAAATTAATTTTAAATATTAACAACCCAATTTTCGACTAATTCAGATCAGAAAAAGCTGAAGTCACAGCCTTTCATGGTAACTCACTTTCGTCACACAGAGTTACTTCAAACATTTTTTACAGACAAATTTGATATTTTTCTTGCAATCTGGTAATTTGGATTGTGCTGTATTCTTCATTTCATCAAAGGCTGTTAGATGCATAGCCTCGAGTTTCGAAGAGGTACGAGGCCTTGCTTCCCCCCTACTTCTTGGAGTTCCAGAACGAAGAGTTGATGGTCTCACATCGTCGGCAATCCCCTTTTCGTTGCAAATGGATAGGAAATGGTCTGCCACCAACATTTTGAAATCTAAGTAGCTGAGGATGTCGCTCCTTTTATTTTTGAGGGCGATTTGGTCTTGCCTGTACAGGATCCAGGCGTTAGCCAAAGCCAAGTCTACGAAACGATGAATGGTCTAGACCGGCCTTTCCAACAGGCTACCTCGTGGATCCACGTCCACAACCTCCAGATCGTCCAAATTGAGGTCTTCATCAATATCTCCCCCTCCAAAGCTGTATTCTGAAACTTTATCCGCCAGCAAAGCATCAGCGATGACCTCCACAGTTGTGATCCTTTTGACAATTTTGACAATTTCTGGAAGAAAGGGAGGGCAACTAGACTCAAATTTTAGAATACGTTCAAAGAAATACCATAAATAAGAAATAACCACCTAATAAGAATTCAAATTGTGGATAATGCAAGAACATCATCACATTCATCTTCACCAACTTTAAAACTAGGTAGTCTTTTAGAGTCTAAGTACTCAGCTATTTTTCCAATAAAAACTTTTTAGCAATGACGCTTGATGAATATAAGTTAACTCCAACATTAATTTGGGTGAAGAATCATGATATTTAAATTGAAAGAATGAAATAAAACGAAATCTCGCTGGTGTCAATAAGTGTTTTGAAAAAGTTTGTGATTGAGTCCTGACCAATATTTTGGACGTCCCTCTGATTAGCCCTCCAATTCCCAAAGTCCCCTCTGGGGGACCTCACTTTAGTTTTGATTTCTGACTACCAGAGAGTAGGTAAACTCCTAGTTCTTCCTCCATTGAATCTCAGAGACCTTTGGTTTGTAAAAGCAACAATAGCCCTAACACCACCACCTAGAATAACCTCCAAGTTTGGTTTCAAAGTTGAGCTCCTAGTGAAAAACGTGCTTTTGTTGACACTTCACAATAATTGAATAAAATGACCAAAAAACTGTAAGTTTCACGACCTTTTCAATGTTCTCTTATGTAATTGAATAGTTTCTCTGAATGTTCAGTGCATTTTCGTGGGAATTAGGTGTGATATGTGGTTGTGGTAGGCTTTGTAATTTCGTGGTCCCCTGTAGGGGACTTTGGGAAGAGGCCATGCTTGAACCCACTGCCTGTGGTCCCCTCTGGGGGACTCTGGGAAACGGTGTGTCGACATAGATAGACGTCTTGATCAATATATAATAATTATATATTGATTATTATATATAATAATAAATGTAATTATTACATGCCGTGTTTTTATGTTTATTCGTATATTTTTCATATTGTCACCTTTCCTGGTGTTTTTTGAATGTGGTGCGTTCGTCTCCATCAGAGCCACAGGGTTGTGTTTACTCATCATCATGTTTGAAGACCTCCCATGAAGTAAGTAAACTGTTTTCTCAAACATAATTATTTCTATTATCCCAAGCTGAATGCATGTGTGAAAGCATGTGTGTACCACTTTATTACATGTAATAACGTTTGTTGTTTTCATAAATCTTCATGAAGAACGAAAGTGTCTAGATTTCGATTTTACTTGTAGTTGTGGGCCTACGTTTTTATGGTTACCGAAAATGTATAAGGTTATTATAATTATACTATTTATATTATAATTTGCACTATACTGCTGAATAATTCAGTGGTCTGATTCATTGTTTCTGTCTTCCAGGATTCCCCTTCATGAAGTTATAACCCTTCTTGAAAATGGTTCTTCTTTGGACGACGTGGAATTTTGCTTGCTTCCTCCGGAAGAGGGGGGAAATTTCACTGAAGAGGAGAGTGGAAATGAAGACGAGTTCGATCTCAATCATCTTCCTGGGAAGATTTTGAGAGAAGATGTGGAATTGGTTGCTTTGAATGAAGCTGAAGATGGAGATCCGAACAGTTTCAACAACCTGATCGTCGAGGATGAAAACATTGTCATTCCAGCTGATTATGCCACTGATGATGTTGACATGAATGTGATGACAGATCAAGACATATCGATGGCTGAAAATTCTAACACCTCGACTCCAGCAATCATCATAGAAGACAGCTTGACTACTCCTGCAAATCGAGATGGCCAATCATCAGACGAATCTCCAAGAGCAAAGCGCAAAGTTCGACCAAAAAGAGCGCACGTACCATCTCAGAAGAACAGCAAAAGACTCTGCACCCCCCCAAACATCGTGGCCTCTACATCCAGGTACAACCGAAAAGGAAAGAAGAAGAATGACACAGAATGGGTTGAGAATGAAGACATTTTCGTAACCAGAGCTGGAAGGGGAGATGTTGATCAAATTTTTTTTTCAGATTGCCAAGAAGACAGTGTGACGTCAGTTGAGTGTTTCCAAATGATGTTTGGTGACGGACTCGTTCAGTTGATTCAAAAATATTCCAATACTTACGCAATGCAAAAGAATCACCATCTGAATGTCACCACTGACGAAATAAAGACTTTCATAGCCATCCTTCTTCTGACTGGCTATCTGTCTCCAAGGTACATGAGGATGTTCTGGGAAACTCAAAGCGACACTCACAATCCTTTAGTGTCTGGAAGCATGCGTCGTAACCGATTCTTTGAAATTCAACAGTACTTACATCTGAGTGATAACACTTCTCTTCCTCAGAATGACAGGTATGGCAAAGTAAGGGAGTATTTCAATATGCTGAATTCACACTTTACAGCCAACTTTGATAAGGCTGGATCGACCCACCTTTCGATTGATGAAAGCATGGTGCCCTACTACGGTAGACATGGATGCAAGCAACACATAAAAGGTAAGCCAATTCGTTTTGGATTCAAGATTTGGGCCTGTGCTACACCCACTGGATATTTGACTACCTTCGAACCGTACCAAGGAGCGTCTTCAGCAGCTCTTCCTCAACAAGAGCAATTTGGTCTAGGAAGTGCGGTGGTTCTTGAACTGTCTTCTCGTCTTCCTCAAATTCACGGGCCATACAACTTTTACTTTGATAATTTTTTCACCAACATTGATCTACTAGGAGAGCTATCCAAGAATAACATGGGTGGAACTGGGACAATTAGGGAGAACAGGACCAAGGACTGTCCTCTTCCATCGAAGAAGGAAATGGAAAAGATGGAGCGTGGAACATTCATTTTCAAAAATACTGATGCGATTATAATGGCTAAATGGAACGATAATAGTATTGTAACCGTTGCTTCAAACTGCCATGGAGTAACTCCAGTTGCAAGAGTGAATCGTGTAGCTTCGATAAATAAAAAGAAGACCACAGTCACGGTTCCTCAACCCAATCTTATAAAATGCTATAATGCTTACATGGGAGGAGTGGACCGTTTTGATGAAAATGTTGCCTCTCTCAGAGTTTCTTTGAAAGGGAAGAAATGGTGGTCGTGTCTCTTCATGTTTGGCATTGATGCAGCATGCCAAAATGCATGGCTTCTGAAAAAGTCAATGACGGGCTCCAAACTGACTTACTGCGAGTTCAGGCGCTCAATAGTACAGCATTATTGTAATTCGTATGGCACCGAGAGGAAAAAATCCTTGTCAATATCTAATGTACCAAGAGATCCTTGTGGAACCAAAATAATCAAACACAAACCAGTAAAATGTGCTCAAAAAAAGTGTAAACTTTGCAAGAAACACACTACACTTATGTGTGAAGCTTGCCAGGTGGGTATCCACCAGCATTGTTTTTATAATTTTCATAAAATGAATAATCTTTGATTTTTTGTATTTTGATGTTTGATTTATTTTTCTTTGATTCTATCATGTCTACACCTAGTCTCAATCTAATTACCACAAGAGTAATGAGGAAATAAAATATTATGTTTCGTGACAACCTTACAGCTGCGATTTCATTAAATCCCAAAGTCCCCTGTAGGGGACCATACCATATTTTTTAACCACGACTAATAAAATTCAAACTCCATCCGTTTTTTGTCTTTTTGAGTCCCTTAGAGTAGAAATTAATAAAAATTTTGAATAAAAAATTCCCACGAGAGCTATGGGAATTGGAGGGTTAGGTGATAGACCGGGCGTCCAAGTTGCATTGCTATGACGTTAGTACAATCCGAATCTTTCAAACTATTAGTGAAAAATCACCATTAGATTTCCTGGGAACAAGATTCAATTAGAAATTTTTCGGAAATTAAGGATTAAATAACTAAAACTTACCATGAAACGAGTGCTTCGTTTTCGGGTCCATTTCTCCGCCAATTTCGAAGGTAAATCAAAGATAACCGTCTTATCTGCAGTCTTGCCATAATTCTCCACAATTCGGACAACACCAAGGAAAAAAAAATTTTGGGATAGCTTCGATACACTGTTTAGGGGGAACTTCAAACTTGTGTCCAATTAAATGGTCGGTCTGTAGAGGATAGTATCTATCGCTGGGTGAGCATTGGTTGAAATATTATTCAGTTACACTTGGCTCCCTACCCCTATCATCCTTATCTCCCTCATCCCTTATCAGTGCCAAAATTGAATTGTAGATTTTTTCAAAATTCTGATAATGGAAATTTCTTTCTCAGCCTCACTGAACACCACGGAAACCGTCACTTGAACGTCACCTTTACGTCAAATTTAATCAACCCTACGATTGCACACATGTTTTGCGGACACAACAACTGTTCTCTGGGATCAAAAATGACCCAACAACTCTTATATTGTATACAAATTCAGAAAACGTCGTATCAAAACGTTTCAATTTGTTTAAAATCCTAAATTATCTTAGTTATCGAATGAAGAGGGATTCTTTTTTACGTTGCATCCCTAATTTGTTGCTTTGAGGTGTTCTTCAAAATTACAATGCCTATAAATCTTATAACTCAAAATAACTTCAAAATTCCGAGTTGACACATCTTGCGAACAACAACGAAGGATTAAACTTGTCGATGTAACTATTAAAAGATAAAAGAATCGAGAGAATCCGACCACGGGACTTTACTGGCAAACATCCGCGGGGGGGGGGGGATGAAATTAAGTGAGGTTTTCGCGATTGATTAGACTTCGAAGTGGGTGTATCACAGCTTCCTCTTCATCCGTAACATGATTGGGTTTGAAATCGGATTGGAGGTTGTTAAAACGACCAAAAACTCAATCAAATATGAGGAAAATCGAACGATGATGAGAGAATACTCTGCCAAGAGGGTGAAGCACATAGCTTCCTAGTGATCCATAACATGATTTGGTGGGTAATCTGATTGGAGTTGGCCTGAACGACCAAGAACTCAATCAATTAGGTATGACGTAGGTAGATCGAACAATTTGGTGATGAGGGATTAGACTTCCAAGTGGGTGTATCACATAGCTTCCTCATCATCCGTAACATGATTGGGTTTGAAATCGGATTGGAGGTTGATAGAACGACCAAAAACCCAATCAAATATGAGGAAAATCGAACAGTTTGTTAGATAGATAGATATATGTTTATTTGGCGCCATTTTGTACACTTTTACAAGAAGACAAATTCATGATGCGATGCGATTTGCTCAGATTTCCTACCCGACGTTGGACTTGGCCCGTGTTTCAATGATGAGAGAATACTCTGCCAAGAGGGTGAAGCACATAGCTTCCTAATGATCCATAACATGATTTGGTGGGTAATCTGATAGGAGTTCGTCAGAACGACCAAGAACTCAATCAATTAGGTATGACGTAGGTAGATCGAACAATTTGGTGATGAGGGATTAGACTTCCAAGTGGGTGTATCACATAGCTTCCTCATCATCCGTAACATGATTGAGTTTGAAATCCGATTGGAGGTTGTTAGAACGACCAAAAACTCAATCAAATATGAGGAAAATCGAACGATGATGAGAGAATACTCTGCCAAGAGTGTGAAGCACATAGCTTCCTAATGATTCATAACATGATTTGGTGGGTAATCTGATAGGAGTTCGTCAGAACGACCAAGAACTCAATCAATTAGGTATGACGTAGGTAGATCGAACAATTTGGTGATGAGGGATTAGACTTCCAAGTGGGTGTATCACATAGCTTCCTCATCATCCGTAACATGATTGGGTTTGAAATCCGATTGGAGGTTGTTAGAACGACCAAAAACCCAATCAAACATGAGGAAAATCGATCAGTTTCGATGATGAGAGAATACTCTGCCAAGAGGGTGAAGCACATAGCTTCCTAATGATCCATAACATGATTTGGTGGGAAATCTGATAGGAGTTCGTCAGAACGACCAAGAACTCAATCAAATATGAGGAAAATCGAACGATGATGAGAGAATACTCTGCCAAGAGTGTGAAGCACATAGCTTCCTAATGATCCATAACATGATTTGGTGGGTAATCTGATAGGAGTTCGTCAGAACGACCAAGAACTCAATCACTTATGAGGAAAATCGAACGATGATGAGAGAATACTCGGCCAAGAGTGTGAAGCACATAGCTTCCTAATGATCCATAACATGATTTGGTGGGTAATCTGATAGGAGTTCGTCAGAACGACCAAGAACTCAATCACTTATGAGGAAAATCGAACGATGATGAGAGAATACTCTGCCAAGAGTGTGAAGCACATAGCTTCCTAATGATCCATAACATGATTTGGTGGGTAATCTGATTGGAGTTCGTCAGAACGACCAAGAACTCAATCAATTAGGTATGACGTAGGTAGATCGAACAATTTGGTGATGAGGGATTAGACTTCCAAGTGGGTGTATCACATAGCTTCCTCATCATCCGTAACATGATTGGGTTTGAAATCCGATTGGAGGTTGTTAGAACGACCAAAAACTCAATCAAATATGAGGAAAATCGAACGATGATGAGAGAATACTCTGCCAAGAGTGTGAAGCACATAGCTTCCTAATGATCCATAACATGATTTGGTGGGTAATCTGATAGGAGTTCGTCAGAACGACCAAGAACTCAATCAATTAGGTATGACGTAGGTAGATCGAACAATTTGGTGATGAGGGATTAGACTTCCAAGTGGGTGTATCACATAGCTTCCTCATCATCCGTAACATGATTGGGTTTGAAATCGGATTGGAGGTTGTTAGAACGACCAAAAACACAATCAAAAATGTGGAAAATCGAACGATGATGGGAGAATACTCTGCCAAGAGGGTGAAGCACATAGCTTCCTAATGATTCATAACTTGATTTGGTGGGTAATCTGGTTGAGGTCTTCAGGAAAATCTAACAATTAGGTTATGTGGAAGTACTATTCGATGTGGGTGTAGCACTAAGCTTCTTCGTGGTCCATTGGATGGGTAATTTGATTGGTGGTCATCGGACCAAGTCCCCTATGAATATGAGGACAATGGAGTAATCAAAAATACAGCAGTAGAAGAGGATTTTTTCCTTCACGCTTCATAACCCGTGCGCACGTGAAGTTAGTGTTGAAATGATTGAAAATTGATAGTATTTCAGGTGAAGTCCCTAATATGAAACACAACCTTGTTGATGGTTTTCTTGAAGAATAGTAAAGTTCCCGATGTTGATGTTTTTTCACTTGTACCGTCACTCCTACTCACTAGATCGTGATGCAATCAACACGCAATATTTTTTTTGGGCCAATCCTTAACTACCCCCCAGATTCGAACATATCACGGTTGTATTGGTTTGAGGTTAACAAATTCGTTTGGTGTTCAAGGGGCCAAACTCCACAACCAACTTTGAGAATGAGAACAAATTTGAGTCCTGACATGGTCTCGAAAATGAGTTTCAGTGTTTTAGCATGGAAGTTTAGTGCTTTAGCCTTGACCTAACTGGCAAAAAGTGTTACTTTTTCGGAAACGGTATCGAGTCACGAAATGTTGTAAGTAGTTGAGACGGAACTAAGGAAGTGTAGGAACCTATGCGATACTTCCATTAAAGGTAGTAGTGAGTCATCATAAGCGCTATTTAATTCTGCGTGAACCCTTACATCAAAATAGCAAAATAGGCTTGATCGCATCAAAAAAAAAAAAAAATAAAAAAAAATAATAATAATAATAATAAAAAAAAATAAATTAAAATTGAACAGAAAAGCGCGGCTAAAGCATGTTCCATGTTTCTTGAATTTTAGCCGTAGGCTCTAAGCGAATAGCGTCCAGGGGTCCAGGGAGTTTTTTCCGGGTTATGTGGGATTCAAACCCGCTAAAAAACACCTCCTTTTCTCCCACGTTGGAATTCAGCCCGGAACCGTTTAACACATTACTTCGGGCTGAGTCCTGAGGTTTGTAATCAGTTCTGGGTGAGGGGGCGGGCCAGATGCTCCCTCTCTCTTTTTCGTTCCAAGAGTATCTTCCTTGTCAGGATGCTTTCTGTGTACAATGCCATAGAAGTCCAGCTCCTTTCACCTTCCAGCATCCTGCTGATAACAGCCTAAGGAGGAGAACTCTGGGGAGTTAAACTCAGCTCTGCTATCAGCTGACTTCTTTCAGGCGCCCATTTGGTGCATTTGAAAAAGCTTTCAGGTTGGAAAAGGCTTTGTTCTGGCAGTGTAAACGTGTTTGGGCAGATACCTTTCCCATTTTATGCAGATAGGCATAAAACAGTCCATGTCCTGTGAAGAACTGCGCGAGCAAGAAGTTCACTTCTCCAAGTTTTCCTTTCCATCAACGTCTGAATGTTTGGCACCAGCCATGCAGTCCACCTTCCTCTATGTTCTCCCATCCATAGCTCTTGCCAGTTTGCCATTGTGCGCTCCCTTTCTTCCTTGGCTATGCAGGCCCTGTCTCCTTCACCCCTTCTGTCAAACATTCTTTTCCTCTCTGAAGCCATCAGCTGAATGGGTATGACACTCGTGAGGACAAAGATATCTGGTTCTGATACATTGTTGGAGATAGGTATGTCACACTCAATGCGTCTGCACATACCTCGGCTCCGTATAAGAGAATTGACTGCACGACGGTCACCATTAGGCGTCTCTTACACGGTCTAGGTCATTAAAAATTTGAGTCCTCACAATTTCAAGGTCTCGAAAAATAAGTTTCAGTATTTTTTGGTAAAATTTTCGTACTACCCGAACCATGGTGCGAAGCAATTGGTTGTTCAACTTGACCGCTTCTCACAAATTTTCAACCAATAATTTGCTAAAGTATTGGATTTTGTGTTGAGGCGAAGTGAACGGTAAGAGATCAGTCCAAGAATAAGCAGGTTATTCGAGAAATTTCGGATGGGAGTTTCCTCCTGTATTTCCAGCAAGAGGCCAATGTTCGTTTGGGTGGCAGAAGCACTAGAAGCATTGAGATCCTTATGGGTGTTCGGCAGGGTTGTATTTTATCGCCTGTTTTGTTTAACCTGTTTAAAGGCTGAATAACCTTCGCTAGTGGTTTGGGGAGACCACATCTTTATTTAGAAAGGCCGCAGATAAAATAAAGATTGCGTTGATGATCGCCAACGTTCGTCACGGACAGGGCACCTAAAGAAGAAGAAGTTTCCTTTTTGGTAGCATCTTAACAGAACTCCTTGGAGTTGTCAACTTAACTGAATTGTACAGTTGGAACAGCTTGATCCGTCAGACAGCTCGCCCTATAGGAACAGGGGACCCAGTTCTGCGGTTCCTGTTGGAACAAACGTATTGTGGAAAATTAGAAGAAACCCATCGAACAAGTAACACCGTTTGTCAGTCAGCCCTTATCACCTTTCAGTTCTCCAGGCATAATAGGTAATCGATTATCGGCACGGTAAAATCACCAATACTGCCCACCCAACTTGGCAAAACTTTTCTACTCCACTATCCAGTCTTATTGATGAAGTACGCCCTGAAAAAGCAATCGATTTTTTCCCGGTAAATCGAGAAAAAACCTAGTCGAAAGGCATAATTGCCACCTCCGGTGATGAATGGGTCCAATTACCGTCGTATTCGAAGTTCATGTTTCTTGGCTCTTGTATGGAAATTCTTAGAATATTTTTCCTCTTTCTACAATTGGGTCAATCGAATTCCACTTCACTCCGGGGGGTAAGGCCTATTTGTCGCTTTTATATTTACAAGGAATTCTGTGTTCTGAACGTTTAATGGTCTGCCTTTTGTAGTAATGAGGTGGCTATTTGTTGACCGAAAGTAATTTTATGGTGTTTCTCCGTTGAATAAAATGGAAGTAACGGGAAAGGCCAGTTTAATGTTCGCGGTGGAAGTGGTTTGCTTTCCTAGCTAGGTAGAGTGCTCGAATTTTAGTCCAGTAATAATTTAAATCAAAAGTTCTTGTTTTAATAGACAGCGGTGATGATTCCCTTCATGGGCTCAGGCGTGTTGAGCGTCAGTTACTCAATCTTTATTAATTTCTAGCAATGAAAGGAGCCCAGCATTTCTTCCAGTTCTAGGCTTCTGAATTTTCTCCTTGTGTCCCATGGGATGACTCGCATCATACAGGGCGTACTTCTATGGTAATTCCTTCTCAAGCTTAGGACGGAAGGGCAGAGCAATCCATGTAGCCCTTCTTGCAGTGGAGGGCTAGTGTCATCCGTCACACTGTCGTGTCCGTCTCCATTTTCAAACCAGAGCATCCCAGAAGATCAAATGGATCGAATGAATCGCTAGGGGTAGAGTTGCCATTATTGGAAACCAGTTCCTACCATTGCTGTAATGTCATCTGGACTTGCAGTATTTCCTTTTGCATTTCTGCTCTTTCTGGATTCATTAATTGAGTTGCCTCTATGTGTGAGTTGACACCCAACGGAGGACCGTCCTGTAACAGCTGTTAGGAGCATACTTGTGGATTCTGTTAGGTTACGGTTGCAGACTCCTACACTCAATCGTGCTAGCCACATCAGTGATGCGGTATAATCCTCATGGTGTGCAAAACAATTCATAATCCCGATAACTATCGTTACTTTTTTACACCCCATCTAGTTTTAGTCAGATTACTCGGGCGTTGAATTTAGCAGCTGACAAACTCTGATGGAGGTTAAACTTATAAGTTTGGAAAATTTGGAGAGGAGGAAAAGTTTTGAGCAAAATCATCAACACTCAGACCCCCCAGACTAGCCAAATCACCCTTCGCATACCATCCTCTTCAGTAGGTAGTGATGACCCTACATATAGCCTCAGAGTCTTATATCCAATAGTGGAAAATTGGTCTAGCGTAATTCATTTAGAGAATCATTGATTCTGTGAATCAATGAACGAACGGAGAGTGAGTCGAACAGATCCAAAGTATTGAATTGATTATTTTATTGTTAGTGTGTCTTTTTTACGGCCGTCATAAAAGGTATGATTCCTACAGTTTTGAAGTAAATGAATTGAATATTTTTTAAAAATCAAAACAAAGCAGAAATCGCCAGTCTAGCTGAAATAGCTATAGTTTAGACGAGTGTAGACAGTTTCATTAGTGCTGAAGAGACAGTTTCAATAGTGCAAATGTCTTCCCTGAAGTCACGAGTTGGGTCTTCAAGAAGGAGATTCGTGAGAAAAAGTTAGTTGACACAGATCAGCTGGTAAATATTGATGGAGTCGGGTAGAAGATTATTTCGGGCTTGAATGAAGTGTATGCTTTGATATTAAGGAATTTATGATCTTTTATTTCAGGTATCAGTCCTACTACACCGGCGAAAGAAAACGTGCCACTTGAAGGAGATGTAAGTTTGATTTTCCACTTTTTTTTCTCTAAAGGTCATGATCAATCTTTCCAAATGAGGATCCGAGTCTCTGCCAGTAGGGCCAGAACCAAGGTGAGTAGAGGAGAGAAGGTGTGCTCACGCTGCTGAGTGGGGGAAACGTGACGTCACCAGAGTCCCTACTGTACTTTGCTCGGGCGTACATTGTTTATAAAATATGCGTTATTATTTTATCGTTTGTTTTGTTTACATTTCGGTTTTCTGAGGATGAACGCAACTTTCTTCAATTCAGAACAATTTGTACAAATTAGATGATTTTGATGTATTTTACAAGAGATTGACTACAAATGGGCGAGGAAATCCGAGTGAAATGATGAATTTCCATCAAAACCAGTCCATAATTTCCTAGTTTTTCCCTGGGACAACCAATCATTTAAAATGCTCATTTGAGTGAAAATGAACAAAAGTTTCAACGGCTACAATTCTAACGATTTGTAAAAATGAGATAATTTTGAAGTTTTGCCTATTGAAAAATTGGCCACAGGCAAGAATTATTGGAAAAACAGGCAAGAATTATTGAAAAGCCTGACACGTTAAACTCGAATGAAAATTTGAATTCGAAGGATTCACATCTTTTCGAATCGCACTAAAGTTGAAATTTCACAAAAACTGAAAACTTTCGAACTAAAATTTCTAGTAGAAATAAACACATTTTTTTCAAAATCGAATAATTTGAAAACAATTCTCTGAATGGTTTAGTAGTATCTATTGTAGAAGACAAGAAATTCACCATAAAAATGGATAAAATAGCTCTTGAACACTAAATTTGAGTGAAAAATTTTGAATTTGAAAAATCGGTCCCTAATTCCCTGGTTTGCCAGATACTGGGATTTTCGGGCCTGTGTGACAGACAGATACGAAACCAAAATTGTTCAAGAAGGTCTAAAACGGAAACGTCAAATTTTTAACCTTCTAAAGTTAGAATAATACTTTTTAATTATGAAGAATTATTCAAAATAGGTACCTACTCTAAAACCAACAATTCCAGTAAAAAATCTGTTTCAACCGGCGAAAATGTCAGCAAAATCAGACCATGATTCCTTAATCATCCCATTACAAGAATCACTCTCATAATATTACCCGGAACTAGTGCTCTATAACGAAAAAGTCGAAATGATTATTAATTCAAATCTCTATTTTCATTGGCTCGTATTCTAAAAGTTTGGGTGAGGAAATTGACCAACCGGCAAGGAATGAAACTGATTTAGTTCTAAAGCCCAAAAGTTGAAATTTCCATCTAAACCCGTCTATGTATTAGGTATTAATTTTGCCTGGGATAACAATTCAAGTGAATTTTACGTGAATTTTTCAAAATTCCATCACAACTTGCTGATTGAAGTACCTACAAAATTTCTAAAGCGGGAAAAGCGGTAAGGTGATAGGAGACTGGAGCGCTGGAGGACTCTGGTGACGTCATGCCCCTTCCCAGGTGTGAGCGTGAGCACACCTCCTCTCCTGTACTGTGTTACGATTGAAAGAAAGCGGCCGGCCGATTTCCCGCAGGGCATACCTCCTAACATGGACGACTACCTGTTCTAAAATCTTAGGTAGCTTGGTGAGTCAGGCTGGGAAAGAGCCGAGCCTCTGTTTTAAAAAACCTTTTTTTTCAACCTTGAAACTGACATACCGTTGGCAAGCTCAGATCTTGGGGTAGTTTTTGCCGTTGAGTGCACCTGGATAGCGCTATTTATTACGGGGGAATCATTATCTTGAAATCATTATTATAAAATGGTGATTTTCGAAAATAATTATAAATTTCGACTTTGACTTTTTTCACTTTCACAAATGGCATCCAAAAATTGGGATTTCCACTAAACGGATAAGAAATTTAACGCTCCTTCCAACGGTGTAATCAGATTTGAATTTGTATGAGAAATATGGGAGTTATTACCATATTAGTGCCGCAAGGTCGAAAACACGAAAAAAGTTCATTTGGAGAAATAAGGAGTTGAGGAGGCTATATTGGGAAATTTGAATGCTGATTGCTGATGAAAAACGGATAGGAAATTTACCGCTCTTTTTCAACGTTGTTATCAGATTTGAATTTGCATGAGAAATAAGGGAGTTATGTAAATTGCTGAGGCATTTTTGTTGAAAATTAGTTGTAGAGCTGATCCTTAAAGTGTGGTCCATCTCAATAGTAGGTATTCTGTATATAATGAGGAATTTCACCGATTTCTGTTTGCATTTTTCCTGAATAGTTAATGGTGTGGGATAGATGAAAATCGGGCTGATTTCGGAAAATAAGTCTCCTGTTATTTTTGGGAGAAAGTCAAAATTTTTAATTTCAAAACTAACCGGGAAAACAGACGTCCAGCGGGAACGCTCGCTGATTGGGCTGTTCGTATCGCCGTCTCCTCCCAGTGCAGTCTCCTCGTCGTGCCTATTGGGACGACGAAATCGTGTTTTCTAAGAGAAAAGTTATCAAACAAAAACAGAGGAAACCTAATTTTCCCCATCTCGCTTTTTCTATTTTTTTCTTCAGTTTTTCGATTTCGAACTTTACTGTTTCATGAAATTTTGCATCTGGGGACTATGGATTTCTCGATCTCAGCGCTTCAAGCGGCCAACTATTCCAGCATGACGTCATTTTCCCGGTTTTTTTAAACATTCGTATTTTCTACACTGTTTTGTTTATTCGTAAATTAGGAAGTTTGGGCTGAAAGTTTGCCTTAGGGGGTTTTTAGAGGTGCTGAATCCGATTTTGGGGTCAAAAATAGGAAATTCCAACATGGTGAAATTCCTCATTGGGAACCACTGCCTGGAAGTCAATCCCGAAACCCTGGCCGACCACGAACGGTCTGTAATAAACACATCTTCCACTTCGTCATTGGTCAGTAGTCAACACCCTCGGTCTCATTTTTCCCTGGCGCGAGTGACAGGTAGAAGAAGGACGACGTTTTTGGGACTGGACACCTCACCAAACCATCCGCATTCTTTCAATCGTAACACAGTACTTGCCTTGGACCAGAACCAACGCTAGGAACCACCAAAACCTGCTCCTAGAATGGTTAATATTATATTAATTTTAACAATAATTTCCCTATTAGGGAAATGAGCGAGTCCAGGCCTGAGATGGACAAAACTATTCGAAACGCTCTAAAAGAAAATTGCAACTGAACTGTAGGCATTGCCTAAGAAAGACGTCAGAATACTTGTGGGTCTGCTCACAGGCCTCTGCCCACATCGTTATCGCCGGAAGAAGATAAGCTAACTGCAAAATGGAAGATATTTATCTCAACTTATCACTGGGTCGAACTAGATGCACTTTCCTAAGAAGTGACTTCCTATCTCCTTACACTACTTCTAAGGTGGCCTTCTTCTCTGTGCTTTGCCAAAAAGTGGGAAGAAAGTTTTCGAATGCATTCCTAATTAGACCTCTCTAACTTTGCCTCAATTAATTGAGATCATTTTTATTGAAATTGAGTTAACACTTTCCCAGGGTTTTAAGGGGGTAGTTCTTCACAAAAATGCGATCGTTTTGGAGAAAATGATAATCTATTCCCTTAAAAAACGAGGGTGAATATTCCGTTTAATTTCAAAAGGTACTATATCCAGCACAATGGCGGTCTCTTATCCGTTTTGTTTCATAAAGTACTTATCCACTTCGTTTGTTTTCAAAAAGCACTAAACGCCACGTTTTGTTTCAAAAAATACTATATCCATAAATCTGAAATTTCAAATCTCGTTCAAAATTATTTTAAACTTTTAACTAATTTACTTTTTTCCAAAAATATTTATTATAATTTAGAAACATACCTATAAAAACGCTGAAAATTATTACACAAAGGTTTATCATTTTTCTACATAGATCACTCGTCTCCAAAGAACACGGCTTTGCCATTGTTACTACCAACCAACATGGAGAAAAACATCAATCGCATTTCGGTCAGCTGTAATTTGAATTGAGATTAGGACTCTTTTGTGATTCACACTCGTTTTTCTGATCCTGATTTGAACGGTTTGTCCTACAGGGTGGGCTCAAAAATTCTATACTATCTTGAATTGATGGAAAAACAATACCTTTACTGCCGTGCTAAGCCAGAAAGTCGTATCTTGACTTCACCCAACTTTCGGGAAAACGATCTAATAGGTTTCGTGGCGAAATAATTCTTTCGCCGGATTATTTATCCTCCTTTTACCACAAGTGAAGGTCTTTCTCAAAGGAAATTAGTAGCCGAATCGATTCTGGAGTCAAAATTAAACATTTTTGAGTGTCAAGTGTCAAAAAACGGCGATACTAGTTTATGCTCTCGTAAACCCGAAGTTACGACTTTTATGTTCTGAATGCGCAACCATGAGACTTTATAATTATCTTTAAATCAAGAACCCATTTCACCTTGATTATTTTGTCATCCTTCTTTATCAAGATCTTGACTTGGTTCAAAGTCAATCGTATTTCATATCTGTGTTCAGAGTGTAAGAAAAAACTGCTGAATCAATCAAAATAAACTTTTATTCACGTAAAGTATTAAAGTAAATTCACCACTAAATTCCGAGTTTTCAGAGGCAAAAAGTCGTTTCATGCCGATTCAGAATGCAAGAAGTCGTATCGTCGAAATACTAAGGCTGATTCTCGTAACTGTGTCAAGATACGAGTTTTCTTCTTCTGAATCGCTCTGAAACGACTAGTTTCTTAGCAGAAACAAGTTAACTGGCCTTAACGCGAAAATCGGGAGGCTTGTTTGAGGCATTTCCAGGCGAGATACGACTCTTAAACTCCGAAAATCGATAGAAATTGACCCCCAAAACCCCCGGGTACCAATAACTCAATTTGGTCAAATTTTCACGTTACGACTTTCTGGCTTAGCATGACAGTTAATATACAAATTTTTTGAGTTGGAACGTTTTCAAAATTTCAACCCTTTGAAGTGACCTACATCAACCAAAATCTTTGGGCCACAACTAGACCCCAAATGGAGCCCACAAACCAAATTTCATCAAAATCGGTCCATGGTGACTGAGGAAAGGGCCTTGTATGGCAGACGGACGGTCAAATAGAGAGTTTTTGGTGCCAAAAAAAGTCCTGTTAGGAGGAGACTAGTGCGAGCAACAGAGGATGCTACCCAGTTGAAGGAGGAAGCCTGTTAACTATGGACAGGGGGGAAGGGAGGCGCTCGTGACGGTGGGCATCTAGGAACAGGTGACTGTCTGGGGGCACCCTTTCATCGTCGCCCGCTGTTGTCAGGAGGCAAATTCAACGTCACCCGCAAACTCCGTGCTTTGTGAAGAGGTTCCACGGGCCCGTTAGTGGTTGCCAAAAACTCTAATTTTTTATTCGATTTTTGGATTCTACGTATCTTGAAACGTAAACCAACAAATTTTGAGGGGGTGTTGAACAATTTTTTTTCTTGGTCGATTGCAAAGCTTCATTTTTGAAAATAATAAACCAAAATAACATTGGTTTATAGCACGTTTTTCTGGTCACTATGGTTTTTTGCGGTTTCCTCACGTTTGACAAAATGGATATAGTGCCTTATGGAATCAAACTCCTCAATTGTATACATCATTTCGTTGAACATTGTCAAAACTCGAAGTTGAATATGTCCTTTCAAGACTACGTAATTTCAGGGTGCTGGAGACAAAACTGTGATCAAGAAGGAATCCGTGAAAAGGAGCTCTTCCCCCGGTAAGATGATGAATTCATTTTGATTAATTTAGTAAACCATCTTACCACGGTATTTAATCGAAATAACATTGAAGACTAATTATGTTTCATAACTAATTTTTTCGTAGACACATAATCCATTTGCATGCTCTGCTCTACATCACTACTAACCTGCTTGCTCGTACTTGCTAATGCAATCCCTCTCCGGAGGAGTGCATCCTTCACAGCTTGCAGTGGAGGAGGAAACCACAAGGCTTTGCCTCGGGACTCCTCAACCGACTTCCATTTGGAAGGAGGGATGACAATCGTACATCACTACTTATCTTTGTGATTTGATTTTTTGTTCGTTATTTTTTGTTGTTATTAATCATTATATTAATTTTTATCGTTTTTACTACTAAATATTATTTTATTACTAATATTCTAAAAGTTCTGAGTTGGATTTTTTCCACGTTCAAGATATCAAAGAATATCCTCCATTCCCGCCAATTCGGATTCCAACTTGGTAAGAGTACCGAAATTGCAGCCAATGCTCTGGTTTCTGATATTCTGTCTTGCCTGGAGGATAGAAGGCGTACTTCCATTCGTCTGTAAGATCTCAGTAAGAGATTCGATATGGTTCTTCATGATAAGCTCCTATCAAAGCTTTCAGGGTACGGCTTCGATGAAGTTGCAGTCTCCTTCTTTGAAAAATTCTTTTCTGGGTGGAGTCAGACGGTATTTTTCAACGGCTCAGCATCTGGTTCATTCCCAGTACCCTGTGGGGTCAAGCAGGGGTCAGTACTTGGTCCGACACTTTTCTTGCTATTTATAAACGACCTTGCTTATCAGTTTGATCATTGCCCAGAAAAGGTGTTCTTATTTGCCGATGATGTGACGGTTTTTGTTTTTGGCCCTGATCTCTGCAACAGTATTGGAAGGGCGGACCGGCTGGTGAAGTCCTGGTGTCATGCCAACTCCCTTCATCTCAATGTTGATAAAACGCAGGATCTTATCTTTTCCCTCAACGGACGTTCTGTGACCTCAATCAATTTTCTGGGACTACATATGGACAATAGGCTCTCCTGGAAGTCGCACATCAACCAGCTTGCTGATAAGTTGGCTTGCACCAACTTCGCACTTCGACGCCTTCAAGGTTACGTTTCTCTTCCAGTGATCCGCGACGTTTTCTTTGCACTCTTCATGAGCAGGGCTTCATACGGCATTAGTTTTTGGGGGCCGATTTTCAAGCTGCAGAAATCGGCAATCAGAATAATGCTGGGCCTTGATTACGTGGAGAGTTGTCGTGGCCGTTTCAAAGAGCTAAATTGCCTTACAATTCCAGCACTATACGTGTACAAGTGCTTGTGTCTAGTATTCAGAAACTCTTCCGTTCTCCAAGGTGGAATAGACAACCATTCCCACAATTATTGTGTATTATTATACGCGTTCTTGCAGTGACTACCGAACGACTCAAGTACGCCTCTCTGCATCGGTGCGTAGTGACCCATTACAGAATGGTGTTAGATTTTTAAATTATTTGCCTGTTAGTTTCCGTTCCTTATCTGTAGATTCTTTCGAACGTAGAGTTAAGCTTTTATTAATTGACGCAGAACTTCACAGCATAAATGATTTTTACCATATAATTTTTTAAGATCCTAGTCAACCAGTTATTTATTTGTTATGTAATCATTCTTAATTTTTGTATTTGCCTCTTATTTTGTTTTGTTGACGATTGTATTGCCATTCTTGGCCTTTTCAATAAAAAAATACAGGGTGAGCCAAAATAGATGGTGCAGTTTCAAAGAGCGATTAAAAACAAACGTCACCACTTAGAAGAATGTGGTTTATTTTATTTGACTCCACACCACACCCCATTTTGATATCTTAGATCCTAAAAATTACGTCAGGAAGGTGGGCGCCCTCAGCAGCAATACATTAATGAATGTCACTTGGAGAAATTTTTTCAGTTCGGATGAAGCCCACTTCCATCTCTCTGGAACGGTTAACAAACCAAATTTCCGCTATTGATGTAGCCACAACCCAAGAGAAATTCTCGAGAGACCTCTCCACTCCCCAAAAGTCACAGTCTGGTGTGCCGTTTCCAAATTTGGGGTGGTTGGACCTTATTTTTTCCGAGGAGGGAGGAAGAATAATTACTGTCAAGTCTCAGCGTTACCTTTCTATGCTGGAAACACATTTTGAACCCGAATTGGACCAGTTGTCTGAAGAAGAGGATATGAGGGACATCTACTTTCAACAAGATGGGGCTACAGCCCACACAGTACAAATCTCGATGGTGAAACTGCAGCAGATGTTTCCTGGTTGCCTTGTCTCTCTCAGGGATTATGTCGGGTGGCCGGCGAGATCTCCAGATTCAAGTGTGTGCGGTGTTTTCCTATGGGGCTACTTGAGAGAAAAGGTGTTCAAACATCGGCCTCACACTCTGCGAGACCTCAAGACACGAATGAGGGAAGGAATTGCAGCAATTCCCATCGAAATGTGCCAGAGAGCAATTGAAAACTTCAAAAATCCCCGTCATCAATGTATCGTTGCTGGGGGCGCCCACCTTTCTGACGTAATTTTTAGGACCTAAGTTATCAAAATGGGGTGTGGTGTGGAGGCAAATAAAATAAACCGCATTCTTTCAAGTAGTGTCGTTTGTTTTTAATCGCCCTTTGAAACTGCACCATCTGTTTTGGCTCACCCTGTATTTGATTGATTGATTGATCAGGCGAAATAATGGGCATGGTTTTTTTTTGAAATTTCAGCTCAATAGTAGTCAACTTGTTAGCATCTAGCACAGCATTATGTTTAGTTACGGAGTTGAAGATATGTGTCGAGAAGACGCCACTCAGACGTGGTATCATACGGTTTACACAAGGCCCCCCTTTTTTGCCTGTTGGTACGTAGATTTTTTTTTTCTTTCAAAACTATCCGTTTTGATGTTGGTTGGGGTCTGTGTTTCATTTGTGTTTCACGTCGAAGGTGCTGTTGTGTTTAGCTACCTCTTCGCATTTCTGTCCATTCAAAGTAAAGTGCTCGACTCAGGAATGTAATTTTAGTTTAGTCGGAAATATTGGATGGTCCCCGGTCGAGGGAAGTTGGTTTTTGATGGTACAACAGTGCGTCCCGCAGACTGTTCTAAATGGTACCCAACACTCAATAAAAGAGTTGATCATAAACAGGGTGCCCACACTTGAGATGGGCATAATTTCAGGGTCCGATTTTACAAAGCATTTCCAACAAAAAATGTCTCATAGCAATAATTTCTTAACCCACTCAAAATGCCGTTCTTTCCACTTCGAAGTTTTTTTTTGCGTTTTCGACCTTACGTCATTAAAACTGTCGTAATGCCCTTTATTTACTTAGTAAATTCAAATTTGAGGATTGGTGCAAACAATTTTGCATGTATGTTTTACGTTTCGTTTCTTGTGTTGTCGATGTCATGTCTACCTCTTATGTTTGAATTATGAATGGATGAATCTGTATCGTAAATTTCTGTAAACATTTTTGGATTGTTGATTTTCTTGGTTCCTCCTCATTGTTCATTCATAACTTCATGATTTTACGGGTTTTTAACAATTCGAAGACCCCTCGTAAGCCACCATACATTGAATTGTGATGAGGATTTTCCACATTATTTTGATCATATGGTTCATCTTCGTAGAAAATTTCCTTGCTGATTCTAAATGTTCTCAATATTTTAGCTGATCTTTGTGCAGTAGACTAGGGTTGGGTATTGTTATAAAAGTATCGATATTTTGTATCGATACTGTATCGTATCTGAGTATCGATATTCCAAGTATCGTTGTGCACGAGTATCGATATTTTAAAATATTGAATATCGATACTTCAACTATCCATATTATCCAATATTATCAAGAAAAATAATTTCTTTAACAATTTCTATTCATTTTTTACTATCAAGAGTCCAAGCAGAGTGATTTTCTCCATGATATAAACGTTATTTGTTCAACCAAAGAGTAATGACTCAAAAGCCTCTCTACCTTCTTCATTTTTTAGCCATTATGGTGTATTTTCCGCGAGAACTGTATCGATTGTTGTGATCAGCGACCTCTTCGCATTTCTGTCACTTTTCATTCACTTCCTTAGCTCATGTGGTAGGAGCTCCGATTCAGAATCGGAACGATAGGAGATCGATCCCCGGTCGAGGGAAGTTAATTTTTGATGATTCAACAATATGGCGCAGTTGGTAGGACTGCCAGTGTCCACGCAGCGCCCACAGCTGGGACAACGATGAAGGGTGGTGGTGCTGATAGCGTTGATAAGGGGCTGTTAACCCCAACCGCCAACTCCGATGGGAAGACCGCGAAAGTAGGCCAGTCCCCTTCCAAAATTATATGAAGTGCAAGGAATGTAGAAATATGGAAAAGCACGATTTTGTAAGTGGCAAGAGGCCTCATTCTGATTTGGATGTCGATCAATACAGTGTCAAAAAAACCGATTCCCCTCTCGTCCGTGTGATTTATTCAAACACCTAGACCTACTTGGACCGAGATCGTCACACGATATTTGATATTTAGAAATATCGGATCCAAAGTATCGATATCCAAAAATATCGGATAGTGCAATATCGATACTAAAATATCATATATCGGTACGAAAGTATCGATATTTCAAAATATCGAGTATCGATACCCATCCCTACAGTAGACTCGTTGTGTAGAATAGCTTCCTTCTTGTGACGTACAGTTGTATCTTTAGCCGTGAACAACCCTGATGTTGCTTCACTTCGTACTTTCACGTGATTCTCTTCTTCGTGCAGATTGGTGCTTCAGCGGTTTTTCAATAAAATCTGTCAGCCAAGAAGGTCGAGGTTGCTGCATCGGCCAGATCAACTTCATTTATATTTTACGCAATGTCCATCCTGTTATGTAATTTTGATTATTTGGTTTCAGGTTCTGAACCGAGGGCCAAAAAAAGGAGGAAGAATGGAACCTCTCCAACATCCCAAAGCTCGCAGACTCCTCTGGCCATCTTGAACGAGCTCAGAAGTGGACTAGTCTTCGAGATATCCTGCGCGTCTGGACCTCCTCACAACCCGAATTTCACTGCTACTGTTGAGGTAGGTGTTGACGAATTTTAGAATCTATTGGATGACGTAAAACTTTGGTTTAAGGGCTTATACTCTTGTAACAATGAGGATTTCAATAGTAGGTACTTACGAGTTCAACTGTGATTGTTGCAATGAGGAATTTCACCGAATTCTGTTTGCATTTTTCCTGAATAGTTAATGGTGTGGGATAGATGAAAATCGGGCTGATTTCGGAAAATAAGTCTCCTGTTATTTTTGGGAGACAATCAAAATTTTTAATTTCAAAACTAACCGGGAAAACGGATGTGGAGCGGGAACACTCGCTGATTGGGCTGTTCGGATTGCCGTCTCCTCCCAGTGTTGCCCATTGGGACGACAAAATCGTGTTTTCTAAGAGAAAAGTTATCAAACAAAAACAGGGGAAACCTAATTTTCCCCATCTTGCTTTTACTATTTTTTTCTTCAGTTTTTCGATTTCGAACTTCACTGTTTCGTGAAATTTTGCATTTCGGGACTATGGATTTCTCGATCTCAGCGCTTCAAGCGGCCATAAATGAACTATTCCAGCATGACGTCATTTTCCCGGTTTTTTTAAACATTCGTATTTTCTAAACTGTTTTGTTTATTCGTAAATTAGGAAGTTTGGGCTGAAAGTTTGCCTTAGGGGGTTTTTCGAGGTGCTGAATCCGATTTTGGGGTCAAAAATAGGAAATTCCGACATGGTGAAATTCCTCATTGGTAGGTTGCTGGTACACTATTCATGCAGGAAGTTGAATAATTCTTTGACAGTTGCTTTGTCCTGAACTCCCAAGCCTGTGAACGACAGACCCTACTACAGGTCTTACAATGCTGAACATTGTGACGATCCTACTTTTTTATAAGGGACAATCCAATTGGTTTGTTCCCGATTTGTTGGAGCTACGCCTTTAGGGATATCCAATTCATAGAGATATGAATCGATATTCTCTTCAGGCCGGCTGATTAATCTAATCACAAGTTTGAAGGGGTAGGGTCGTCACACCCTCCTCTGTCTCATATATGGGCAATTTGTTGTATTTCTCATTTGTTGTACAGATGGAAATTCAACCTATATTGTTACATGTTAGCAGAGCGTGGTTCGGTGGAAATGCACTGAATTTATTTCATCATTTCCCTTCCACTTTTTCTTGGGTATTCTAGAAGGAATTACTCAAAGAGATATCCAGAAGGAATCTCTATATTAAATTCATTCCTTTCTTCCACTTCGCCAATCCGGCAATTAAATTCATTCATTAAACTTCGCCAATCCGGCAATTAAATTCAGTCTCTTGTTAGGCTTTGCCAATCTGGCATTTTATTAATTTCAATTACTTTTTTCTTTTATATTAGCCTTTTCTGCATTTGCCTTTTCAATCATTACACTTGAATGTTTCGCCATTCGTATTCTTTATTTAGTTTGCTTTCTCCTCAGTTCCATTGATTTATTCTTTTATGTATAAATGGCCCATTCGTGGCATAAATGACCCATTCGTGGCTTTCTTCTTCTTCTTCTTCTTTTGCAATAGTACCATTACGATGGAGGAATCCCCTTGAAACTTCCAGACGTCCTTTCCAGGGCTTCATACTATTTTTCAGTCCCTTTGACTTGTTTTCAAACATACTTCTGTTTGAAACCCAGAAGTATGTTTTAGGGAGAGGAGTGTGACGATCCTACTTTTTTTATAAGGGACAATCCAATTGGTTTGTTCCCGATTTGTTGGAGCTACGCCTTTAGAGATATCCGATTCATAAAGATATAAATCGATATTCTCTTCAGGCCGGCTGATTAATCTAATCACTGGTTTGAAGGGGTAGGGTCGTCACACCCTCCTCCGTCTCATATATGGGCAATTGGGTGTATTTCAAATTTGTTGTACAAATTGAAATTCAACCTATATTGTTACAACATAAAAAGAGATATTTTTTTTCTAGAGAATCTATTTATGCACCCCATATGGAGTAAACCTAAGCCCGTTGAGAGAGTTTTGGACTCGCCTATCATTGGAATATCAACTAAACCCTCACAAGCCCTTCCTCCTTAAGGATAACTCCCCAGAACCGCCTTTTCAGCAATACTTAAGGGAGAAATAGGGCTTTTTTCTGCTTTCACTGTTTGATTTTCATTCATAAGAGGGTATCAGTCGGTTGCGGTTCGTTCCTCGTTCCGGATTAGTATTTCCTTCAATTGCCAGAGCTCAAACTTGAAAATTGTACCTAAATTTGAAATTTTCAAGGATTTTTGAAATTCATTTACCTTAGAAATTGAAAACTAAAAGATTTCAGCTGGAATCATCAAAATTGAACTATCATTGCCGGCAAAAAATGGGAAAACCATTGATTGAGTTAAGGAAATATTATTGAGGGAAATACTAACCCGGAACGAGGAACGAACAGCGACCGACTGAGACCCCCTAAAGGGAGAGCCTTGTCTCGCTCCCATTACCTCATTTCTTCCCTCTTCTTATGCAGTGATAGCTCTCCAGTACTCCTGCCACTAGGATTCTTATGACTAGAGTACAGGGAGCTTTCTTTCCTGTGATGCGCTGCAGTTGTCCTCTTTCAAGTTACCATCTCGGGCAGACATAGAACGTACGCAGCATCTTCCTCTTCGTGCTGGCAATATCCGTATGTCGGATTCTGGACCTTACCGACCCTTTGTGGAAAAGCCTAAGCGTGTCCTGAGAGCAGCTTGGGGAGATAGAAGTCCTTCCTATCAAGCTATTGCCTTATTCCCCCAATCAAAAGAGCTAACCAGCGTCCTCGTTCTTCTTACTGCCACCTATGATGAAGTACGCGAGAAGACTCCTCAGAAACGTGAAATGCCTCTTCATACTGGACTGCTAGAACTCTGTTGATGGCTAAAAATAACCCTTTTGCTTAATCTCTACTTAACTGAAGAAGAAGGATACTAACGTTTCTATGTAATACTCCATTATCAATAATCAATTTTAGTTACAACTAGCAGCTTTGTTGTTAAATTTCTGATATGTTGTTATCAGGTGGATGGCGTCAGGTATCATGGTTGCGCTAACGCAAAGAAACAAGCCAAGCAGAGGGCTGCTGAAGCAGCTCTTCTCAGCATTTGCCCCAACGTACTCATGTCTCAACCAGGCTCCAACTTTGATATGGATTTTACAAAAGACACCAATACCGGATCTACTCCCGTTCCCACCAGTAAGTATTCGTGACTGCAGACTTATGAGTTACGCTTAGGACAGGATTTCTGGAGATGAGCTTGTATCAATCCTCAAGAAGCAGAAGATACAATATCATAGGTGGCCAAATCAAAGCCTTCCTGCCATGCAGATAGCTCGAAAAAGTTGCGTTCTCCCAGGTGAATGGCAATTCTCTTCTTGCTTAGGCTCTAAGATGTCTTTTCAGAGATAGATTGGTGCGAAGGTCTTCGTGTCGTACATCCAGTGGTCAGTTGGTATCACGCTGGTGATTTTCAATTTCAGGTCCACCAGCTCCGAAGAAAGCCAAGCTTGAACTACTTATCGCCAAAGCGATGTGTGGTGCCATCAATCCAGTCATGGCACTGAATGAAATCCTGCCTGGTCTGAAGTACGAGTGCGTTACCGAAAATATCAACAACAAGTCTAGCCTTGCTCCGTTCGTATTTGCCGTCAAAATCGATGATGTTCCGTATCAAGGATCAGGTAATCATAGTTTTTTTTGGCCGGTTTGAAAGTAGTTCTTACTAAAGAGCGCCTCTGGGGAGTAAAGGTTCATTAAAGTGTTGGAGCTAATAGCTCGTATTATAATTTCATGAACTTGAATTAGTAGGGGACAAAGTCTCTTACACATGATTACTTAAGACAAAGATAATCAGATTCTAATGGTTTCTTGTGAGTCATCAGACAGTGAATCTGCACAGTATCCGAGCAAATTTTTCCCTTCTCAACATTACTTCCATATTTTGACAACATCGTGCTCTACATGTGGCACTAACGGGTGGCATTTCTCTTAATCGTTAACAATTGATTCCTTTCCCAGGTAACAGCAAAAAACATGCAAAAGCAGCAGCTGCCCGTTCAGTTCTTCTTCAGAAATTCGGCAGTTTGTGCAGTTCAGTTATGCTCACGCCGCCATACGGATCACCTTTCCTATCTCAAGGAGTTCCAACTCTTCAACCCGTCGCAGCAAATAAAATTGCCGAGTAAGTCGCTGATAACACAGGTACACGACCAAAAAACTGCTTCCAGTTTTGCAACTGATTCCTATAAATTTTGGAACGCTGAATCCAGGAAAAATAGGCAAAATGCTCTATCACGTCACGTTTTCTTGCAAAATTTGATTTCTTACCCATGTAAGGAATGTTCAGATAATTTCTCCTTGGCTGACGGCAATTCATTTCCATGGCCCAAAATGAAGGTTGTAATGCTTGAAACACTCCCTCCTGATATTTTGAGAGGTTTCGTATTCATTTTAAACATTAAACTGGACGATGGTGAGGGGCGGGGGGTTCAATCCAGTACTCGCGCTAGTGCATGTTCTATCCGGTATGCCTAAGCCTGGCGATAAATATGTTCTTCATGAGAGCTTGGTACCTCGTGATAAAGTTCTGTTACCACCTCTCCACATCAAGTTGGGCCTCATCAAGCAATTCATAAAGTCCCTTCCAAAAGATGGAGAGTGCTTCCGGTATCTGTGCACCAAGTTCCCTCGACTTTCTGAAGCCAAGCTAAAGGAAGGAGTGTTCATAGGCCAGTGTTCATAAGGAAACTGATCGCAGATGCATCATTTACTACAACAATGTCTGAGAAGGAAAAAGAAGCCTGGGACTCCTTCAAGGATGTAGTTCTCAAATTCTTGGGGAACAGGCGGGATGACAACTACAAGGATATTGTTGCCAGTATTCTCTCACTGCCTTCAAAGAACAAGGCTGTAATATGAGCCTGAAAGTGCATTTTATGCACTCCCATGTCAACTACATTCCCGAAATCCTGGGGGCGTACAGTGAAGAGCAGGGTGAGCGGTTCCACCAGGACATCAAGGTCGCAGAGAGAAGGTACCAAGGAAGATGGAAATCTAATATGATGGCCGATTTTTGCTGGTTGCTGCTACGGGAACCCCTGATGAAAAATACGCCAAGCAACGCACCAAGAGGAGCATTCAAGGGAAGAAGAAACGGGCCCACAAAAAGATTCTTTCAATTTTCATGTGAACTACGTTGTTTTCTTCTGTTTCCATTTACGAGAATTCGATTTACGGAATACTGCAATAAATCTTTGCTAGTGCTTGCCATAGTGAAATGAGCCTTATTTATAACCCAGTGACTAGGGATAACCGAATGTAGCAAAAAATCTGTACGAGATGGAGCTAAATGGCTACCAGATTTGGATTCAGCGCACCAAAAAACATAAAAATCAGTCACAATATTCGAGGCAGTTGAAATTTTTTTTTTCGTGTACCTGTGTAATTGTCTTGATGTCTATGGTGTACAATATACTGCTGCTACTTTTTTGGAGCTAGTTTGACTGTCCACCTTGTGTCAAGAACCAAGAACTTCTGTGCATAATTTGTTTTTGGGAAACCACTAATCGAGTATATAGAGTCTGAAGAACTGATATGGAATTGTAAAGCTTCACGAAATTGTTGGAGTCTTCAATAACATACTGTTATTACTTTTTGTATTTATCGTAATTCGGCTGTTCTGTACAGGTTGGTGCTCCACCGTTATCAGGAGCTAATGGTCAAGCACCCAGATTACGCCCGCAGGAAAGTCCTTGCTGGTCTGGTCATGACGACCAACAACGATTGCAGCGACGGGAAGATAATTTCTTTGAGCACAGGAACCAAATGTGTCGGTGGAGAGCATATCAGCGTCAAAGGCGCCGTTCTGAACGACTCCCATGCAGAGATCATCTCAAGGAGAGGACTTATCAGGTTCTTCTATGACCAACTGCTTCTTCACGGTAATCCTGGTATGTGGTGTTTTGTACTTCCGATCGTAGAGCATTAGCGCAACCAGTAATATCCATATCGCTTGTCATCTTGGAGTTCAGTCCTTGTCGATTTTGAAATCTGTCTTTGTACGTCAGTTCTCTATGGGTCGCTTGAGCTCGGTCTCCTGGACCCCTCTCAGATCCCTGTCAACCCTGTACCATTGGTCCAACAGTCATCCAATGTCCAAAATCCCATGGATTTTCCATACTGTATTGTAACTTTCTCAATGTATTCAGAATTAGCAGTTCTGGCCAATTGATTGAACATTGTTCCATTTTCAGCAACGGCAGGCGAGTCCATTTTCGTGAAGGAAGATCCGTCAAAAGGATTCGTACTGAAACCCGATGTGAGGTTCCACCTGTACATCAGCACTTCTCCGTGTGGCGATGCGAGGTAATGATTTTCTTTTCACTTTTGTTCCTGTGATGACGTAGTGTTGAGATGAGATACCTTCAGTTTCAATACGAAGACCGTCTTCATTCTGCCTCATTCTCAGGACCACCGGATTGTTAAACCGTTCCAACTCTTATTTACGTCAAAATAACCTGCCTCACTCCACTCACTTTTTCGTGTGATCTCAATTCCTTTTCTCTGCTTCCTCAGAATATTCTCCCCCCACGACGTTGAAGGTGGAAGTGATGAAGCAGTCGACCGTCATCCGAACCGGCAGTCGCGTGGTCAGTTGAGAACCAAAATCGAGTCAGGAGAAGGAACAATTCCTGTCAAGTCCGCTGATTCAATTCAGACTTGGGATGGTGTTATGCAGGTAATGGGAAAAGTCCCTTGATCGGAATCACTCGATTTCTACGTTTTTCAGCTTTTAACTCCATCTAGCCTTAGAACGAATGTAATTCTTTCGTAGTGTTGGTTAGGCCTTTATTTTGCTTCCGAGTCTACCAAGGTAGCGGAAGCTTTGTTTTCAATTTTCAAGGTCGAAAAAAAAAAGTTCTCCAAAATCAAAATTTTCACTCGCGTTTTACGTTTTAGACCTTTCTGAACAATTTTTGTTCAGTGTCTGTGTGTCTGTGTGTCTGTGTGTCTGTCTGTCTGTCTGTCTGTCTGTCTGTCATGAATTCCTTGTAACGCGCATAACTATACGAAGTTATTGTCCGATTTCAATGAAATTTTCAGGGATTGTGCGGGTTGGTGTGTAGACGGTCCCCTATGAAAATCATCATCCCCGGACTGATAGAAGCGACTGCGCATGCGCAAACGTGAATTCCTTGTAACGGCCATAACTTCTACATTTTTCATGCGATTTCAATGAAATTTTCAGGAATGTTACAAATTAGTATCTAGATGGTCCCCTATGAAAGTCATCACCTTCGGACTGATAGTAGCCACTGCGCATGCGCAAACGTGAATTTCCTTGTAACGGTCATAACTTCCACTTTTTCTACCCGATTTTGATGAAATTTTCAGGGATGTTACAAATTAGTATTTAAATGGTCCCCTATGAAAATCACCACCTTCGGACTGATAGTAGCCACTGCGCATGCGCAAACGTGAATTCCTTTTAACGGCCGTAACTTCTACATTTTCCATCCGATTTTAATGAAATTCTCAGGAATGATACAGATTAGTATTTAGATGGTCCCCTATGAAAATCGCCATCTTCGGACTGATAGTAGCTACTGCGCATGCGCAAACGTGAATTTCCTTGTAACGGCCGTAACTTCCACTTTTTCTACCCGATTTCGATGAAATTTTCAGGAATGATACAGATTAGTATTTAGATGGTCCCCTATAAAAATCACCACTTTCGGACTGATAGTAGCCACTGCGCATGCGCAAACGTGAATTCCTTCTACCGGACATAACTTCTACATTTTCCATCCGATTTCAATGAAATTTTCAGGGATGTTACAGATTAACTTGTTTTGATGTTTTGAGATTAACTACTAGCATCGGATCATCTATACAATCGGGTTATGGATACGAGGAAGCTATGTGCCACACCCACTTGGCAGACGTTTTTTTTTTTAATTACGCCGTATAAGAGGCTCTGCGGCCATTCGTTCACGCGCAGCCCGATAAATATTTGCTTTCCTATACCAGATGGTTTCGTCGTCTCCAATCTGTTCTCTTATGTCTTGCAGTGCAGGACATGTGTCTAAATGCTGGGATGTCATATCTTCGATGTGGCAAAGTGTACAGATTGGACTGTCATAGACACCGATTCTGTTTAAATGCTTGGCCAGGAAGTCATGCCCAGTCTGAATCCTGAAACAAGCCACATTTTGCCTTCTGGGCAGTGTTTTAGGTATGGGATTATTCAGTAGGGTGGCCCATTGCTTTCCAGCTGCTGCTCTCTCATGGCCTTCTCGAGCTATTGACTGTATCTTGGCATCGACCAGGCGTTTGGCTGTGCTGGAAGGGAGAGGAGCATCTGGGTGCAGCAAGAGTGACCCTCTTTTGGACAACGCATCTGCTTTTTCATTTCCCTCTGGCAATGTGAGGGAACCCACTGCAGCACCAGTTGGGAGCCCCTCATCAACAACTTCTCAATGGCAAGACGGCACTTAGGACCAGGGCGACATCAGTCGAAACGTTGCTTGTGAGCGACTGAATGGCAGCTTGTGAGTCGACAAAAATCATGACTTGGCGATCGACCCGCACAAGCAGATGCTCCACAGCAAGCTTCACTGCACAGACCTCTCCCTCAAAGTTGCTGGAGAGCTTTCCTACAGGGTGTGAGGTTTCAAAGCGTGTTCAGTATACCCCGGCCCCTGCATTGGATCTTGCATCTCTGGCTGAGCCGTCTGTATAGATGTGCAGCCAATCCTCTTGTGGGTACCATAGATGCAGGGTTTCCAGGAAAGGTTAGGCCTTTCTGCATTCGAAAGCGGTGTAGTGCCTCGTTTAGGCCTGTATAATTCGTAGTAGAATCGATACTCGAAGTTTGGTCCATCTCAATGTTGACACCCCGTACACTCCTCCCTCAACTCACCTCTCTCAAATAGAATTCTTTGAAATCGGAAGGTGAACGTTGAACTTGGGCTACAAGTCCTCAAAGCAGGATTTTGGTAACTTCTGAAATGGACCAACTTGGATTTTTGGCTGCGTTCCATCATAATTTCATCGTTGAATGTTGAATTATAAGCCCCACTGCTAACTCTTGGAAATATTTCGATACCTTAAAGCACAAAGGCGTTATGTCCAAAAATGTCACTTTTGAGATAAATGGGTCAGTCACATCATAGGACCATACTCTTTCATAAGGATACTTGATTTTAGCTCTAAAAACTTTGAAAATGGCTTAAAAAACGGAAAAATTGACAGGGTCCTATGTTCTCTCTCAAAAAATCGTAAATGCCATTCGGTGCTTTGTCCAGAAGAGGAATGCACAATGGTTCTACGCCCCAGTAAGATAGCCATAAAATTCAATCGTGTTGTGGACACTCGAGCTTTGTCCGGACATAGCTCTTTTGAGCACTAGGTTTATGGAAGGTAAGAACTGTTACTTAGAAAGAAAATCAAGAAAAAATAAGAAAGAAAGAAATCAAGGGAAACAAATCAGAAAACCAAAACTGAATCCCAAAAGATTGTTCATTATAGGAAATAGGCCTAATGTCCGTTCAGATTTCAGCTTATTAAATGCGAGCATTGATCGTTTCATTGAAATGAGTTTTGTGTAGCACTCAGTTGTGCATTCTTCGCAACCAAACAGGATACAGATTTGATTGCAATTAGGTAGTATTCTACGAAGATGGTTAATACTAATGATAAACCGTTGTGTAGTAATTTGCAGCGTTGTTAAGTTCTACCAAGTATTTTTTAAATACATTTTTTGTGATAATTAAGTAACTAACGCTGCAAATTACTACACAAAGGTTTATTTAAAAAAAAATAAATCACTCGTCTGCGAAGAACACGACTTTACCATTGTTACCACCAATCAGCATCAAGAAAAACATCGATCTCATTTACGGTCAGCTAAAATTTGAACGGAGATTAGGCCTCTTTTGCGGTTCACTCTCGTGGAAGTCCGGACGGACGGCCGAATGTTTATTCGATTTTTGGATTCTACGTATTTCGAAACGTAAACCAACAAATTTTGAGGTGGAGGGGGGGGGTTAAACTTTTTTTCTTGGTCGATTCCAAAGGTTCATTATTGAAAATAATAAAGCAAAATTTAATGATAGTTCATTTTTAAATAGCTTTTTTAGTACTTACGTTGAATTTCCGTGATATTTTGTTAAACAGTAGGCAACTTACGATCAGATAGGTAGTTAAAGAAGACGATTTTGGTGATCCTTTGAAACGAAAAGTTCCTTCAATTTTTGTGCTCCTAATTGATATATTAAGATTTTGTAATAATTTGAGATTTCTAGGAGAACAAAAGAGTTGAAAAACATAATTATTGATGTTTAGTAATCCATGTATGAATGACTTCCATGAATCCATGAATAACTTTCCAAAATTCATGATCAAGTACACCTACCAACAGGCGAAACCGCCTGGCGTCACCACCCTCTGGTGCCAGTCTGTCACCAAAAAACCGGTGGTGACGCCAAATGAGGAATTTCACCATGTCGGAATTTCCTATTTTTAACCCCAAAATCGGATTCAGCACCTCGAAAAACCCCTAATGGCAAACTTTTAGCCCGAACTTCCTAATTTACGAATAAACAAAACAGTTTAAAAAATACGAATTTAAAAAAAAAAAACGGGAAAATGACGTCATCCTGGAATAGTTCATTTATGGCCGCTTGAAGCGCTGAGATCGAGAAATCTATAGTCCCCAGATGCAAAATTTCACGAAACAATAAAGTTCGAAATCGAAACAGCAAGATGGGGAAAATTAGGTTTCCCCTGTTTTTGTTTGATAACTTTTCTCTTAGAAAACACTATTTCGTTCTTCCCAGTGGGCAACACTGGGAAGAGACGGCGATCCGAACAGCCCAATCAGCGAGCGTTCCCGCTTCACGTCCGTTTTCCCGGTTAGTTTTGAAATGAAAAATTTTTATTGTCTCCCAAAAATAACAGGAGACTTATTTTCCGAAATCTGCCTGATTTTCATATATCCCACACCATTGACTATTCAGGAAAAATGCAAACAGAATTCGGTGAAATTCCTCATTATTATCGAGAGCGTGATGAAATCCGTTTACCCAAAGGGTTCATGTCCACAATTGAACTTGGCTAGAGGATCCATGTATGGCCACCTTACTCCATGTATGGCCACCTTACTCCATGTATGGCCACTTTACTTGCCCAAAAGAGCTATGTCCATCCATCTCCCACATTTTTTATTTTTTTTATTCCAGAAAATCTCAAATTCAACAAAAATATTTTTGGAAGATCTTCTTGAAGAGTATAGCTTATAAGAAATTAAAGAGTTTAGTGGAATAAGCCATTATTTTAGGAATTGTGCGCTGGTGAAAACTTCTTTTGCTACTCAAAACTCCGTTTTTGGACATAGCGCCTTTGTGCTTTGAGGTATCGATTTAGTTCTTACGAAATTTTTTAGCGAAATTCGTGAGGCTGCCATAATTGCTTGCAGACTCCCCTTCTGCGTTTCACTCTCATACAGGATGGACCAGTGGTAAGAGGTTGTCCAGATGTCAGCTTTGTCCCTCCTATCTACCATTTATCCTGGCTAGATTATTGTACGTATGGATTCACCTTAGTTAACATATTGCTCAATGATTGGCTGCGTAGGCACTTCAAAGAGCATCTAATTATTTAGTTCTTAGGATACCTCTGAAGTTGAAAAATGTAACTTGCAAGATTTGATTACAGACAGACAACGGGACAGGTGAAAGTAAATAAAAGCTTGTAAAATAGTGGTTACTCCCCTCACAATACAATCTTAGGCCCACTTTCACCAAAAGTTGTTCTAAACTTGCTTAGCTAAACGCGTTAATAGTTAATCTGAAGGAATAAACCCAGCAAGATGGCGAGCGTCTTTCACCAACCCAAATCATCGTTAAACGTTGTTTAAGACAATCGAGTTTGTCTAAACTTGAAATGATGAGCGAAACGAATGAAAGTTGGACATTATGACGTATTGGGGCAATAGAAACGTTGAACAACAACCACTCCCGTGCTTGCTATCAGCAGATTACCGACTTGGGTATCTTTATCAGTATCAGTTTTTCGAATTCCTTGTTTTTTTCATTAGCTGATTCCTGTGGTTTGTTTCGAGTTTTCCGGTTTCCTTCGTTTTATTTTGCTGAATATTTTCATCCCCTACCTATTGAGTTATTACACATCATCACTTTGAGCCACAACGAGCGCAATAACTCCAGTATTTCTCTAGACTCAAATACCATCCTTGATGTATCCTAGTAGAACACAGTAGCCGCCGCCTTGTTCTGAACGGTAGGAATGTACTTCGATAATTTGAATGATTACCGATAGGTGTAAACTCGAAGATGATGGTCCCCGATTTCACCTCAATAGAAATTTATTTTGGTCGAACTGGTCTTTTATGATGGTCAATTTGTATAATTGGTCCGAATAGAAACAACCAAGAAATGTAGGTTGCACTATTATGTTATTGAAAAAACCATTAATCATTTTAAATTAATGATTGATTTATTTCCTTTCATTCCTAATTAGGAACATAGGGTCTCTATAAATGTACGCCAGGCATTTCTGTCCTGTGCCAAAACCTTTACTTCTTGCCACGTTTTGCCGACCCGCCTTAATTCCCCCTCGACCGAACGCCTCCAACTTACTCGAGGTCTACCTCTTCGCCTATTGCCCTGAGGATTCCAGTCCAACGCCTGACGCTCCACCAAATTAATGTGTTGAACTTATTTGTATGACGGGGACTCGAGGCGAGTGTCAATCTAGTCGAGCACTTGGACGACTCGGGGCTTGGAAAGGCGGAAATTCAGTAACGTACATAATCTCAGAATCTGGAATCCGATCTAGGATTCGACTTGGATGTCGTCGTCATCGTCAGACGAGTAAAAAATAATTCGAAATGCAAAAATAATTCGCAATTTCATTTTGAAAACAATCACAAATCAATGCGCGGCCATATTGAATTGTTAGTTAAACGAGGTTTCCTAGTTTATTCGGCTGATTTTCGACCGTTTAAACTCGAACCCCCGAAGATGCAGTTTAAACTCTTAAATCGCTCTGGTGAAAGACGATTTTTACTAAACGTTGTTTATCTCTCGCCTCGTTTGGTTTAAACTCGTTTCGAATGTTTGGTGAAAGTGGGCCTTAGGCCCACTTTCACCAAAAGTTGTTTAAATCGCGTTTAACTAAACTCCTTTATAGTTAATGTGGAGGAATAAACCCAGCTAGATGGCAAGCGTCTTTCACCAACCAAATCATCGCTAAACGTCGTTTAAGGTAATCGAGTTCGGCTAAACTTGAAAAGTCGAGCGGAACGAATGAAAGTTGGACATTATGACGTATCGGGGCAATAGAAGCGTTGAATAACAACCACTCCCGCGCTTGCCATCAGTAGATTCCCGCCTTCAGTATCAGTGTCAGTTTTTTAAATTAATTTATTTTGCTGATTCCTGTGGTTTGTTTCGAGTTTTCCGGTTCCCTTCGTTTTATTTTGCTGAATATTTTCATCACCTACCTGTTGAGTTATTTCACATCATCAATTTGAGCCGCAACGAGCGCAATAACTCCAGTATTTCTCCAGACTCAAGTACCTTCCTTGATGTATCCTAGTAAAACACAGTGACCGCCGCCTTGTTTTAAACGGTAGGAATGTACCTACTTCCATAATTTAAGTGATTACCGATGGATGTAAACTCGAAGAAGAGGGCCCCCAATTTCATCTCAATAGACATTTATTTTGGTCGAACTGGTTTTTTTGTATAATGGTCAAGTTGTATAATGTATGGTTAAATAGAAACAACCAAAGAATGTAGTTTACACTATTCTATTATTGAAAAACCATTATTCGTTTTAAATTAACGTTTTGAACTTATTTGGCCGACGGGAACTCAAGGCGAGTGTCAATCTAGTCGAGGACTTGGACATCTGGGGGCTTGGAAAGGCGGAAATTCAGTAACGTACATAATCTCGGAATGTGGAATCCGATCTAGGATTCGACCCGGATGTCGTCGTCATCGTCAGACGAGTCAAAAATAATTCGGAATGCAAAATTAATTCGCAATTTCATTTTGAAAACAATCACAAATCAATGCGCGGCCATATTGAATTGGTAGTTAAACGAGGTTTCCTAGTTTATTCGGCCGATTTTCGACCGTTTAAACTCGAACCCCCCAAGATGGAGTTTAAACTCTTAAATTGCTCTGGTGAAAGACGATTTTTACTAAACGTTGTTTTTCTCTCGCCTCGTTTGGTTTAAACTCGTTTCGAATGTTTGGTGAAAGTGGGCCTTAGAAGGTTACTAAGCTCTATTAAGCAGGGCGTGTAGCGACCTGGAAAACCGGGAATACTCAATGAATTTAACTCTACTGGAAAACTCAGCGAATTTCATTTTTTTTCTTCTAAAAACCCTGGAAAAAGCCCTAGCGCCAAGGGGAAGAAGTTTAAGTACGGAAAAGTACTCTCACATGAAAGGGTGTAGTAAATTCGTTCCATGGAACTAGCCATAATAGATTCATGTGTCCAAAGCACGAGGAAGGGCCCAATATGAGAGTTTTACACAAACCGTGGTCGTTTCTCTCGAGTAAACCAAGAAGATTCGATGATTTTAACGTTCATTGTCGACTTTTTCAAACAATCGAAGGTGAAAACGAGCATTTGAAGTGGTGGTTTCTCTCGAGTAAATCTACAATTTTCGATTTATTCAACGTTCATTCTCGACTTTTTCAAAAAATCGAAGGTGAAAACGAGCATTTGAAGTGGTGGTTTCTCTCGAGTAAATCTACAAGTTTCGATCTATTCAACGTTCATTCTCGACTTTTTCAAACAATCGAAGGTGAAAACGAGCATTTGAAGTGGTGGTTTCTCTCGAGTAAATCTACAAGTTTCGATTTATTCAACGTTCATTCTCGACTTTTTCAAACAATCGAAGGTGAAAACGAGCATTTGAAGTGGTGGTTTCTCTCGAGTAAATCTACAAGTTTCGATTTATTCAACGTTCATTCTCGACTTTTTCAAACAATCGAAGGTGAAAACGAGCATTTGAAGTGGTGGTTTCTCTCGAGTAAATCTACAAGTTTCGATCTATTCAACGTTCATTCTCGACTTTTTCAAACAATCGAAGGTGAAAACGAGCATTTGAAGTGGTCGTTTCTCTCGTGTAAACCTACAAGTTTCGATTTATTCAACGTTCATTCTCGACTTTTTCAAACAATCGAAGGTGAAAACGAGCATTTGAAGTGGTGGTTTCTCTCGAGTAAATCTACAATTTTCGATTTATTCAACGTTCATTCTCGACTTTTTCAAACA
Organism: Apolygus lucorum; assembly: GCA_009739505.2. NCBI lineage: Eukaryota > Metazoa > Arthropoda > Insecta > Hemiptera > Miridae > Apolygus > Apolygus lucorum. The sequence goes on from CM019172.2 coordinate 35,899,600, forward strand.
ATCGAAGGTGAAAACGAGCATTTGAAGTGGTGGTTTCTCTCGAGTAAATCTACAAGTTTCGATTTATTCAACGTTCATTCTCGACTTTTTCAAACAATCGAAGGTGAAAACGAGCATTTGAAGTGGTGGTTTCTCTCGAGTAAATCTACAAGTTTCGATCTATTCAACGTTCATTCTCGACTTTTTCAAACAATCGAAGGTGAAAACGAGCATTTGAAGTGGTGGTTTCTCTCGAGTAAATCTACAAGTTTCGATCTATTCAACGTTCATTCTCGACTTTTTCAAACAATCGAAGGTGAAATCGAGTCTTTGAAGTGGTCGTTTCTCTCGTGTAAACCTACAAGTTTCGATCTATTCAACGTTCATTCTCGACTTTTTCAAACAATCAAAGGTGAAAACGAGCATTTGAAGTGGTGGTTTCTCTCGAGTAAATCTACAAGTTTCGATCTATTCAACGTTCATTCTCGACTTTTTCAAACAATCGAAGGTGAAAACGAGCATTTGAAGTGGTGGTTTCTCTCGAGTAAATCTACAAGTTTCGATCTATTCAACGTTCATTCTCGACTTTTTCAAACAATCAAAGGTGAAAACGAGCATTTGAAGTGGTGGTTTCTCTCGAGTAAATCTACAAGTTTCGATCTATTCAACGTTCATTCTCGACTTTTTCAAACAATCGAAGGTGAAAACGAGTCTTTGAAGTGGTCGTTTCTCTCGTGTAAACCTACAAGTTTCGATTTATTCAACGTTCATTCTCGACTTTTTCAAACAATCAAAGGTGAAAACGAGTCTTTGAAGTGGTCGTTTCTCTCGAGTAAATCTACAATTTTCGATTTATTCATCGTTCATTCTCGACTTTTTCAAACAATCAAAGGTGAAAACGAGTCTTTGAAGTGGTGGTTTCTCTCGAGTAAATCTACAATTTTCGATTTATTCAACGTTCATTCTCGACTTTTTCAAACAATCGAAGGTGAAAACGAGTCTTTGAAGTGGTCGTTTCTCTCGTGTAAACCTACAAGTTTCGATTTATTCAACGTTCATTCTCGACTTTTTCAAACAATCAAAGGTGAAAACGAGTCTTTGAAGTGGTCGTTTCTCTCGTGTAAACCTACAAGTTTCGATCTATTCAACGTTCATTCTCGACTTTTTCAAACAATCGAAGGTGAAATCGAGTCTTTGAAGTGGTCGTTTCTCTCGTGTAAACCTACAAGTTTCGATCTATTCAACGTTCATTCTCGACTTTTTCAAACAATCAAAGGTGAAAACGAGCATTTGAAGTGGTGGTTTCTCTCGAGTAAATCTACAAGTTTCGATCTATTCAACGTTCATTCTCGACTTTTTCAAACAATCGAAGGTGAAAACGAGCATTTGAAGTGGTGGTTTCTCTCGAGTAAATCTACAAGTTTCGATCTATTCAACGTTCATTCTCGACTTTTTCAAACAATCAAAGGTGAAAACGAGCATTTGAAGTGGTGGTTTCTCTCGAGTAAATCTACAAGTTTTGATCTATTCAACGTTCATTCTCGACTTTTTCAAACAATCGAAGGTGAAAACGAGCATTTGAAGTGGTGGTTTCTCTCGAGTAAATCTACAAGTTTCGATTTATTCAACGTTCATTCTCGACTTTTTCAAACAATCGAAGGTGAAAACGAGCATTTGAAGTGGTGGTTTCTCTCGAGTAAATCTACAAGTTTCGATTTATTCAACGTTCATTCTCGACTTTTTCAAACAATCGAAGGTGAAAACGAGCATTTGAAGTGGTGGTTTCTCTCGAGTAAATCTACAAGTTTCGATCTATTCAACGTTCATTCTCGACTTTTTCAAACAATCGAAGGTGAAAACGAGTCTTTGAAGTGGTCGTTTCTCTCGTGTAAACCTACAAGTTTCGATTTATTCAACGTTCATTCTCGACTTTTTCAAACAATCGAAGGTGAAAACGAGCATTTGAAGTGGTGGTTTCTCTCGAGTAAATCTACAATTTTCGATTTATTCAACGTTCATTCTCGACTTTTTCAAACAATCGAAGGTGAAAACGAGCATGTGAAGTGGTGGTTTCTCTCGAGTAAATCTACAAGTTTCGATTTATTCAACGTTCATTCTCGACTTTTTCAAACAATCGAAGGTGAAAACGAGCATTTGAAGTGGTGGTTTCTCTCGAGTAAATCTACAAGTTTCGATCTATTCAACGTTCATTCTCGACTTTTTCAAACAATCGAAGGTGAAAACGAGCATTTGAAGTGGTGGTTTCTCTCGAGTAAATCTACAAGTTTCGATCTATTCAACGTTCATTCTCGACTTTTTCAAACAATCGAAGGTGAAATCGAGTCTTTGAAGTGGTCGTTTCTCTCGTGTAAACCTACAAGTTTCGATCTATTCAACGTTCATTCTCGACTTTTTCAAACAATCAAAGGTGAAAACGAGCATTTGAAGTGGTGGTTTCTCTCGAGTAAATCTACAAGTTTCGATCTATTCAACGTTCATTCTCGACTTTTTCAAACAATCAAAGGTGAAAACGAGTCTTTGAAGTGGTCGTTTCTCTCGTGTAAACCTACAAGTTTCGATTTATTCAACGTTCATTCTCGACTTTTTCAAACAATCAAAGGTGAAAACGAGTCTTTGAAGTGGTCGTTTCTCTCGAGTAAATCTACAATTTTCGATTTATTCATCGTTCATTCACGACTTTTTCAAACAATCAAAGGTGAAAACGAGTCTTTGAAGTGGTGGTTTCTCTCGAATAAATCTACAATTTTCGATTTATTCAACGTTCATTCTCGACTTTTTCAAACAATCGAAGGTGAAAACGAGTCTTTGAAGTGGTCGTTTCTCTCGTGTAAACCTACAAGTTTCGATTTATTCAACGTTCATTCTCGACTTTTTCAAACAATCAAAGGTGAAAACGAGTCTTTGAAGTGGTCGTTTCTCTCGTGTAAACCTACAAGTTTCGATCTATTCAACGTTCATTCTCGACTTTTTCAAACAATCGAAGGTGAAATCGAGTCTTTGAAGTGGTCGTTTCTCTCGTGTAAACCTACAAGTTTCGATCTATTCAACGTTCATTCTCGACTTTTTCAAACAATCAAAGGTGAAAACGAGCATTTGAAGTGGTGGTTTCTCTCGAGTAAATCTACAAGTTTCGATCTATTCAACGTTCATTCTCGACTTTTTCAAACAATCGAAGGTGAAAACGAGCATTTGAAGTGGTGGTTTCTCTCGAGTAAATCTACAAGTTTCGATCTATTCAACGTTCATTCTCGACTTTTTCAAACAATCAAAGGTGAAAACGAGCATTTGAAGTGGTGGTTTCTCTCGAGTAAATCTACAAGTTTTGATCTATTCAACGTTCATTCTCGACTTTTTCAAACAATCGAAGGTGAAAACGAGCATTTGAAGTGGTGGTTTCTCTCGAGTAAATCTACAAGTTTCGATTTATTCAACGTTCATTCTCGACTTTTTCAAACAATCGAAGGTGAAAACGAGCATTTGAAGTGGTGGTTTCTCTCGAGTAAATCTACAAGTTTCGATTTATTCAACGTTCATTCTCGACTTTTTCAAACAATCGAAGGTGAAAACGAGCATTTGAAGTGGTGGTTTCTCTCGAGTAAATCTACAAGTTTCGATCTATTCAACGTTCATTCTCGACTTTTTCAAACAATCGAAGGTGAAAACGAGTCTTTGAAGTGGTCGTTTCTCTCGTGTAAACCTACAAGTTTCGATTTATTCAACGTTCATTCTCGACTTTTTCAAACAATCGAAGGTGAAAACGAGCATTTGAAGTGGTGGTTTCTCTCGAGTAAATCTACAATTTTCGATTTATTCAACGTTCATTCTCGACTTTTTCAAACAATCGAAGGTGAAAACGAGCATGTGAAGTGGTGGTTTCTCTCGAGTAAATCTACAAGTTTCGATTTATTCAACGTTCATTCTCGACTTTTTCAAACAATCGAAGGTGAAAACGAGCATTTGAAGTGGTGGTTTCTCTCGAGTAAATCTACAAGTTTCGATCTATTCAACGTTCATTCTCGACTTTTTCAAACAATCGAAGGTGAAAACGAGCATTTGAAGTGGTGGTTTCTCTCGAGTAAATCTACAAGTTTCGATCTATTCAACGTTCATTCTCGACTTTTTCAAACAATCGAAGGTGAAATCGAGTCTTTGAAGTGGTCGTTTCTCTCGTGTAAACCTACAAGTTTCGATCTATTCAACGTTCATTCTCGACTTTTTCAAACAATCAAAGGTGAAAACGAGCATTTGAAGTGGTGGTTTCTCTCGAGTAAATCTACAAGTTTCGATCTATTCAACGTTCATTCTCGACTTTTTCAAACAATCAAAGGTGAAAACGAGTCTTTGAAGTGGTCGTTTCTCTCGTGTAAACCTACAAGTTTCGATTTATTCAACGTTCATTCTCGACTTTTTCAAACAATCAAAGGTGAAAACGAGTCTTTGAAGTGGTCGTTTCTCTCGAGTAAATCTACAATTTTCGATTTATTCATCGTTCATTCACGACTTTTTCAAACAATCAAAGGTGAAAACGAGTCTTTGAAGTGGTGGTTTCTCTCGAATAAATCTACAATTTTCGATTTATTCAACGTTCATTCTCGACTTTTTCAAACAATCGAAGGTGAAAACGAGTCTTTGAAGTGGTCGTTTCTCTCGTGTAAACCTACAAGTTTCGATTTATTCAACGTTCATTCTCGACTTTTTCAAACAATCAAAGGTGAAAACGAGTCTTTGAAGTGGTCGTTTCTCTCGTGTAAACCTACAAGTTTCGATCTATTTAACGTTCATTCTCGACTTTTTCAAACAATCGAAGGTGAAAACGAGTCTTTGAAGTGGTCGTTTCTCTCGTGTAAACCTACAAGCTTCGATCTATTCAACGTTCATTCTCGACTTTTTCAAACAATCGAAGGTGAAAACGAGTCTTTGAAGTGGTCGTTTCTCTCGTGTAAACCTACAAGTTTCGATGAATTTAATGTTAATTCTCGACTTTATCCAAGAATCGAATTCTCCGGTGCGTCTGTCATGAAATCTTTATAACGGGCAAAACTATCGAAGTTATTCTTCGATTTGGGTTAAAAATTCGGGAATTGAGCGAATTGGGTCGAGATGGTCCCCTATGAAAATAATCACCCTCTAACTGATAGCCTACAGTTTCCATCCAATTTCCATGCAATTTTTAGGGATTATGCTGATTGGAGTGTAGATGAAAATCATCGCCCCGGACTGTTAGTTACCATATTTCTAATGTTTTTTTTTTTCATTTCTAAATGATTTTGAGTAAATATCATCACTTTTATTTATGTTTTAATTAATTTTGAAACCTGGAAATAGTCGACAATTGACCCTGGAAAACTCAGGGAATTTTTTTTTTCGGGGAATCGCTGGACACCCTGTTGGGTGTAAAGATCCTGTGTTCAAGTAGCAACTGCTTACCCACTTCCAGTTGTTTTATTCATCTCATTAATTTAATTTGTCGATTTATTGTTGTTGGCCGTTTATTTCATTGCAGGGAGAAAGGCTGCTGACGATGTCTTGTTCTGACAAAGTGATCAAATGGAACGTAGTTGGTCTCCAGGGGTCACTGTTATCACATTTCATCGAGCCTGTCTATCTGCATAGCATTGTTGTCGGCTCCTTATTCCATCCATCCCATCTACGAAGGTAAACCACCACCTTTACCTTGTGCGTTTGAAGTTCGTGTTTCTTACTATTATTGATCGTATGGTAGAAACATGAGTGCGAAATCATCAATTCTCTATCCATGACTTTTGTGGAAGGCAGCAGCACAGAGAATGGCAACGTCGCATGTCTAGGCAGGCTACGAATAAAGTCACTCGCGATGAGATTGTGGAAAACCATTTTAATAAAAACGGAGTTGAGTAGAACGTTGTCTATTTCCACGAAAATAATTTATTTTCGTGGAAATAGACAACGTTCTACTCAACTCCGTTTTTATCTAGGCAGGCTCTTCATCCCAATAGGGTGTGCGCCTGGGTAGGAAAAACTGTTGATTGTTATTTTTAATCTAAGGTAGACCTCATTTTGAGAATTTTGGTATTTAGGCGACCTTCTAGCGTGTGTAAATCTTTTCCTATGAATTTTTAAAGTTTCGACCGTTTATGACGTCACAGTGGGCTGGGGGGTCCCGCCCAGGCGAGAGGGGCGCGTGACGTCATAAACGGTCGAAACTTTGAAAAATCATAGAAACAGATCTACTCACGCTAAAAAGGTCGCGGTTGGTGCCAAAATTCTCAGGATGTAGTCTACTTTCGATTGAATATCTAAAAAAATCAAGGCGCATCCCCCATTCACTTTTTTGTTACCTGAAGGTTATTCGTGGTTTATTTCCAAATTTCTCTACACAAGTTAAGGCCCTTAAGATATCAGTGCCTACTTAGCCATCATAAAGATAGATGATGATTTGAAGAAAAATTATGTTGTGTGAATTGTTGGAATATTTTGCAAGAGTAGGTATAAACAAGTATTATGTGGCGTAACCCTAATTGGACCATGGTGTCACTGGTGTCACCGAAAACATCTTAAGGATTCCACAGCTGTCCCAAGTTTCCACTACATTTAAATTCAAAAATTAATGGACAGAGCTGAATTTTTTAAACAGCTTTTTGTAATTTATTAGAAGTTATGACAAAAATTTTGAAAATTTTTCATCGATTTCTTTGAAATTGTTTGTCGTAACTCTATTTTGAGACTTCCAATGGCCCACTAAAGTCTGTTGACCATTAAATTTAAAATTGAAATTCAATTTTGGTTACGCTAGTGACACCTTGGGACAGCTGAAGAGTTCCTGGGATGTTTTCGGTGACACTAGTGACACCATGGTCCAATGGTGGGTGCCCCTGATTTGTTTTTGTGAATTGTTAATCGAAAGTAGACCTCATCCTGAGAATTTTGACTCCAGCCGTTCTCTTTTTGGATGAGTAGATCTTTTTCTAGGATTTTTCTAAGTGTCGAATGTTTATGACGTTATAAATATTCGAAACTTTGAAAAATCATAGAAAACGGTCTTCTCACGCTAGAAGGTCGTGGTTGGCGTCAAAATTCTTATAATGAGGTCTAGTTTAGATTAAAAATATCAATAAACAGTTTTTCCGACCCATGCGCACACCCCATTAGGGTTAACTCGGCTAAACAATACGAATTCAGCTAGGGATCCTTGGGAAGCAGCGGCCAGCCTGATTAGGGAAGCAAATGCAGCGTTGTCAAATCTTGTGCCGATGCCTAGTTCATCCCAATCTCTAGGTTCTTGAAGCTAGTTGTCGATAAACAAAAACAAGAACGCGAATCCCATATTGATTGGTATTCTTGATCTTAGTGTTGATTTGGTTCTGAAATTCCAGGGCGATCTATGGTAGAATAGAAATGTATTTTCTGTGGTTTATTTCCAAATTGCTCTACTCAAGTTAAGGCCCTTAACATATCAGCGCTTACTTAGCCATCATAAATATAGATGGTGATTTGAAGAAAAATTATGTTGCGCGAATTATTGGAATATGTCGCAAGAGTAGCTATAAACAAGTATTATGCGGCTTAACACAGCTAAACAATACGAATTCAGCTAGGGATACTTGGGAAGCAGCGGCCAGCCTGATTAGGGAAGCAAATGCAGCGTTGTCAAATCTTGTGCCGATGCCTAGTTCATCCCAATCTCTAGGTTCTTGAAGCTAGTTGTCGATGAACAAAAACAAGAACGCGAATCCCATATTGATTGCTATTCTTGATCTTAGTGTTGATTTGGTTCTGAAATTCCAGGGCGATCTATGGTAGAATAGAAATGTATTTTCTGTGGTTTATTTCCAAATTGCTCTACTCAAGTTAAGGCCCTTAACATATCAGCGCTTACTTAGCCATCATAAAGATAGATGATGATTTGAAGATAAATTATATTGTGTGAATTATTGGAATATTTCGCAAGAGTAGTTATGAACAAGTATTATGTGGCTTACCTCAGCTAAACAATACGAATTCAGCTAGGGATACTTGGGAAGCAGCGGCCAGCCTGATCGGGGATGCAAATGCAGCGTTGCCAAATCTTGTGCCGATGCCTAGTTCATCCCAATCTCTAGGTTCTTCAAGCTAGTTGTCAGTCAACAAAAACTATAAAGCTTTTCTTGATCTTGACTTTGATTTGGTTCTGAAATTCCAGGGCGATCTACGGTAGAATAGAAAGCTCACTTGTCGGCTTGCCGCCACCGTTCAGATTGAACAAGCTCATGATGAACACGACGAGTTCGCCCGAAGCCAGACATCCTGGAAAAGCGCCGAATCACAGCGTCAACTGGGTCACAAGTGAGTTCAATAGGATGAAATATGTAATGTTTGTAGGCGAGAGGGAGATTCAATTATGAAGTAAAATATCAAATTAATCGGATCGGTTTATTCTCGGAAAACATCGCATACACGAGTAAGAGGAAGGGAAGCTCACAGGCTTACCAATCATCACAAATAAATATCCTTGCTCTAGGGACCTACGGGCATTACAAAATATTTGTAGGAAATTAGTTGTGATGCGTTATATTTTCATAAATTGATGTTCATTTCAATTACAATACGCCTAACGTGCAACTTTTAAAATTCTTTTCGAGTAGATTCTCATCTAATTTATTTTGAAGTGCAAGTTAGGCTATAGTTAGTCTTATGGAAGTGATCAATCCCTTGCAATCAACACTAATAATTCTGAGTTTCCAACTTCTCAATCGATTTCACCGTTATCTGGACAGAATCTTCCCTGAATACAGGACTGATCAATGATTTCCGGTAACTGCGATGTCATATTATTGATGATATTTCAATAATCTCACCAAGATACTGACGTCAGCAGCAAAGAAGAGATCCAATGCTAAGGCTTGTTGTAACCTGCTGCTGAAGCAACTTCAACTGCCAATGAAATAATTTGAAGTGTTCTCTTTGTGTCTATAGTTTATAATACTGGTCGATGACTCTCACAGTAGAGCATTGAAAGCCTAAAATTGGCATGGAAACATTTTCCTAATAAATAATAATTTATTTCTCCGGTTAATACAGTTAATTTCATTGTGTTTTTGTCATTAATGCGATTGTTTTTTTTCCTAGTGGAAGAAGAGGTTGAAGTAGTCAATGCAATGACTGGGAAGTGCATCAACGGCCAAGTATCCAGGTTGTGCAAACAGAGACTGTTTTCCAAATTCTTCGATTGCCTCCGAGCGGGTATCCCTACCAAGAGCAGTATCAACGTCGACACTGCTCCAGAAACTTACTTCGATGCGAAAAATTCTGCAGAGAGCTACAACGTGAGTAGAATAGTCCGTATGCAGTTTCACAATAAAGGCTCGTTTATGTGGGCGGGGGTCCGGTACGGCCGCGATCGCTCGGGATTGCGTTTTTAGGTGCGAGACACGAACCGACTACTGCGGGAGGTCGTGCATTCGGGGCTCGCCGCCTCCCTCTTCTCAACCCAGGGGGGAGAGGCAATGGGAAGCCATGAGCGAAATCATCAAAACAAATGGGGAATTTGGCCTCAATTTTAGATTCTGGAATTTCAAGTCAAGTACAGGGTGGCTGAAAACGGACGACCACTTTTTAAAATGACGCCAAATTGTTAATATTGGAGATAACAGGTTGAAATAAATTCCAAAATGTTCGTTAGGATTGGAAGTTTATTTACAGTAAGAAAAAAATCAATATTGTGCTAAGTAGATGGTGCCCTTGCTGATTATGCACTGTTCAAGCCTTTCGGCGAAGTTGCTCATGACGTTATCCAACATTTCCATAGAGATGGCGGTAATTTCACGTGTGATCGCATCTTTGAGGTCGCACACACGGCGAGAATTTCCATGGATATTGTCCGCCAAACATTTCCCGGAAAGTTGATTTCGCGACACGGTGATATTCCATGGCCTATGCGCTCGCCCGATCTCACTCCCTGTGATTTCTTTTTATGGGGCTACCTGAAGTCCAAGGTTTACGTGGATAAACCACGAACTCTTCAAGACCTCAAAGATGGGAACACGTGAAATTGCCGCCATCACGATGGAAATGTTGGATAGCGTCATGAGCAACTTCGCCGAAAGGCTTGAACAGTGCATTAATCAGCAAGGGCGCCATCTACTTAGCACAATATTCCATAACTGATTTTTTCTTACTGTACAATAAACTTCCAATCCTAACGAACATTTTGGAATTTTTTTCAACCTGATATCTCCAAAATTAAAAATTTGGCGTCATTTTAAAAAGTGGGCGTCCGTTTTCAGCCACCCTGTATTATAATAGGCCCTAGAATAACGTTCAACACCTGGAATACCCGAGGAAAAACAATTACCGTAGGAGAATATGCCTAAACAAGTAGTGAAGTCTCTATTGCTATAGCCATAGAGGATTCATTATAGAAAAACTGTTTATTATAAAACTATTTAACATTATAGAAAAAATGTTTACTTCCTTAATTTTATTCCAAATGTTTTTGGAACATAAGTACCTACCTTATGATTCATTAACTTAAATTTGTCCTTTTGGTTTATTATTTTCAATAATGAACCTTTGGAATCGACCAAGAAAAAAACAATTTTAACACCCCCTCAAAATTTGATGGTTTACGTTTCAAGGTACGTAGAATCCAAAAATCGAATAAAAATTTGGCCGTCCGTCCGCCGTCCGCCGTACGCCGTCCGCCGTACGCCGCACTTTTGCCACTTAGCATTGACCGATTTTGATGAAATTTGGTATGTAGGCTCCAATTGGGGTCTAGTTGTGCCCCGAAGATTTTGGTTGATGTAGGTCACTTCTAAGGGTTCCAAAATCAATTTTGAAATTTTGAAAACGCCCTAACTCAAAAAATTTCGATATAAAGGTATTGTTTTTCCTTCAATTTAAGATTCTATAGAATTTTTAGAATTTTTTAAGACCACGCGGAGCTTTGTAGGACAAACCGTTCGCTCCCTACGAAAATTTAAGGGTTTATATTGAAATGTATATATATATAAATCAAAAAATCAAAACACGAGTGTGAATCGCAAAAGAGGCCTAATCTCCGTTCAAATTAGAGCTGACCGAAATGCGATCGATGGTTGGTGATTTTGATTTTTTTTTCTTTTTTTTCTTTTTTTCTTCATATTGGATGGTTGGTGATTTTGTAGACGAGTGATCTATATAGAAAAATAATAAACCATTGTGTAATAATTTGCAGCGTTTTTTGTATGTACCTCCTATGAGGGGACTAATTTCTCTATACTAAAATTTTACTATATTGATTCAATAGATGTGATGACCCTGTCTCCGAATTTACGAGATGGTTGAAAGATACAAAAATAATGGTTGAAATCTTTATTTTTCGAGCAGCACACTATGATTTTCTTCCATATCAAAGAACCCTCTTTCGAAAATTTTTTTTAAAAATGTGAGGAAAATTCCCCATTTTAATCTTTCTTTTGGAAGACAGCTGATGACGTCTGCGACGCCAGGAATGGCAGTCGGACGAATACCCAACCTAAAATGGTTGTTTACTTTATTTACTTTTACTTTACTTTTCGTAGGCTGGGGAATCCTGCATAAGGCTCGATTATGTAGTGTTGTGATCAGGTACCTCTTCGCATTTCTGTCCATTCGCTTCCTTAGCTCACTGGTAGGAGCTCCGATTCAGAATCGGAACGATAGGAGATCGATCCCCGGTCGAGGGAAGTTAATTTTTGATGATTCAACAGGTTTGTTTGGACAGGCGGTCCTGAACGGTTCGGAACTGACCGCGCCCCTTCTGAGGCGTATGGACAGCGTCAGAACCAGTTCGGGATTTTTAGTCTGGTGTATGGACAGGCAGTCCAGGACTGTTTCGAACTGGTTCTGACGGTTCGAGGTTTTTTTCAGAACCACTAGTCCAGAACTTTCCCCCACTACCTTTTTTAGCCTCCCCTCCATGGGTTTCTCTCTTGGCCTTGTCAAAAGTTGTGTCTGATTAGTGCTTGGTTGTGATTTTCTCGGTCAAGAAGATAATAACGTAAATTACCAAATATCCATCAAATTGAGCACTATCATTGAAATTGCTCCATAGTTTCTTTTAGATACATAAATATTCAAAATTTTTCAAAAATTTGATTTTTCCCAGAGAATGATTTTTTCATTTGTTGTTAAGAAGAAAACTTTGATAGCTATAGGTATTTATGTGAAGCTGATTATATTTTCTTAGTATACTTCTTCACATTTTATTAATTTAGTAATTACACAAATGGTAGGATCAAAACAACCACAAAAATGTACCTTTAAAAAAATTACCAATTTTTAAATTGCTGTATTTCCTATTATTATTCAACCTGCAGAGCTTATGTTGTTCTCAAACGGTAGACAATTTCATCTACTTTAAAGTGCAATTTTATCTACTTTAAAGTGCTTTTGTGCTTCATAATGGGGAATTTGCCTCAATTTTAGATTCTGGAATTTCAAGGCAAATCCTATTATAGGGCCCTAGAATAACGTTTAACACTAGGAATAACCAACGGGAAAAAATTACTGTAGGAGAAAATGACTAAACAAGTGAACCTCTGTTACAAAACACCGCGAAAATCGAGGAGTATTGTTGACGTCATACGAAAAAAAAAAAAAAAAACGACGCGAAAGCAACGACAACAGACAGAGTTCTAGCACGCCACACAAAACGATCCAGTGAAATGGCTACTCGAATAATGTGATTCAAATCTTGAAACTAAATAAGAGAAGATGAAGAATAATAATGCTTGATAAACTAGTAGATAGATTCGTATTGTAAAAAAGTGAGTAATACTGTTTCTTTTGGTCAATTTTGTGTCTGGGTTCTTCCTGCCAGTTCGTGGCGCACTCTTGTGCGCACTACTCGGAAGGTAAAAGTTCGCGTATGTTCCGCTTCTGTGGTAAGCGCCACAGAACCTCCTTTGAAGTCAGACTGGTAGAATATCCGTCACGTTTCAAACATGGCTGCCTCTTACACATTGCCACCACATTTAAAATTTCCATCTTCCTTAAATTCTCTAAATTTTTTGGATGCGTTTTCGAGCAGCTCACTATGGTTTTATTCCATAAAAATAAACCCTCATTCGAAAAAAAAAAAAAAAAAAATGTGAGGCAAATTCCCCATACAATCGAAATTACATTTTGGAAGTGATAGTTGAAAAACTCGAAAAAGTGCAATAATTAACACAAGATTTTCGGGGTTATAAGTTTGGGAATAAACTACCCTCAGGGATCATAACAACATGAACAAGTCGTTGATCGCGTTTGCAATATTCAATGTAAAATTTGACTGGGCTATTATTCGCACAACGTTGGAAAATCCATGAGATTACAACTGTGAATTTTTTTGTCCTTTCAATGAGAAAGTGCACTTCACGACAAGTGGTCAAAAACCGAGATGTAAGGAGGTAGAGCTGAATAGTTCCGTCGAGGTAGAGTAGGTATAGGTACCTAAAACAATTATTATGTGGGCGTTCAATGACGAATGCCCCTTGGAAGAATACCTTTACGTACGGAAAATAATTAACACAGAAATTTAATCCTGATTAGTCACTTATTGTACTAGTACTGGTGTAGTCTACTCAGTTCCTGTTAGAAAGTTGACAACAAAACCTCTTTTTTTATGCCACCATTGATAAAGCAGATAGTTTTTACCTTGTTATCGTTAAATAATTCATGCTTGTCAACTAAGCAATTTGCTGTGAGTTGTCCTATTCTCACATATGAAGCTTCAGTCCTATTTCCTTTCATTCCATTATGATGAATGGATAGAAGAGTATACTTATATTTTGAGCAACGTAAAGAACCAAATATGCTTTGTTAGCGGTAGTAAAAAAAAAAGCAGGAAAAAAGCCAAGGTAGGTACCTACCCAACATCAGAACAACAGCAAACCTAATGAATAGGTTACGAAACGGTACTTTTTTATAGATGATTAAAATTTAAACTGAATGCAACGAAGATATACGAAAAAACAACATATCCTTTGTTATCCTGATTTGATATTGACAAGAAATCAGCAGAATGTTAAAGCTGCCCACACACGGGCCGACCCGACCAAGGATATTGGTAGAGGGGGTAACTGAAAGGCGCCTCCCTCCTCTGATTGGGACGGCGTCGGGCGGTGTGTGGAGGCTTACGACGGCCTTGACGACCGTCGGCATGTCGGGGTGCTCGAGCATCACGACGGCCTTGACGACCATCCAGCTGGGTACCCCCTCCTTGCATCCTTACTCGTGTGTGGTGCTGTCTTCCGACAAGCTCCCGCGTTTTCATACTCCTTTTGAATTTTGCCACCAGACAGGAAGGATATTTTTTCCATGCTGCGTTTATTAAGTGTCCTATTTTAGGTGTTTTACTCGTTATTTGACCGAGTTTTGATTCAAAACGTTGTTTTCTTAGCAGTTTATGTTTGTTGTCTCCTGTTTGTTGTTCCATTATGATTCAAGAAGTTGGTGTACCTACCTACGTATTTCATTGACACTTATTTCCATGTTATTACCTACGCCTATTTCGATGAATGATGAGCATTATCAATGACTGATGCATTGATTGTTGGATCAAATTGATTGGAAAAGAAAGGAAAATACATAAACACCAGTTGGCCTCTATTTTCCATAATTTATTGGTAAACTTGAAATACCAATATTCATAAACTTGAAATACCAATATTCATAAACTTGAAATACCAGATACTGATTAGTAACTTGAAACAAGGTACCTAAAATTAGATAAGTGATACGTAAAGAAAAAATCAAAACAAACCAATAAATAAATAAAAACATTTATTTTTGTACTTAACTTTTTTCAATGAATGGAGTACTTAGCCATCTCTGATAAATTTTCTTCCAATTTTTCTGAAAAAAACTGAATGACAACAATAATGCTCCAATAAAGGAAAACGGAAAATTTCACACCCAAATCACCTCAAACAGAAATTCACCAAAGCCCTCTCGAGATACCCGAACGATAGGTAGCTAAGTACCTACCTAATAAATTAAAATACTAATGATTAAATTAAACATTAAATGTTTTGTAATTTTGAGGTAGGTATGCACTAATTTCACGTGCCTCGCATCTCCAACCAACTCTTCATCCTTCAACTCTTTTTCTTGGTGGTACGGCGTCTTTTTAGTCTTAAAGACTCAATGATTGACAATGAAATCCACATATTTGGCATTTACGAAAAATTGAAGCCATTGCGCTATAAGATTTGAAAAACAAACGATTGAAAGCAAGGAAAGTTGAGAGCAAGAGAGAATAAGGTAAACATGGATATTACACACTGGTTAAAAAGTAATATCCATGAACCCAAATGTCGGTACGTGTGTGCTCTCCTCTCTTTCGGTCCTGAAAGGTAGTGGGGCGAAGTTTTGGCTTCCCCCATTCCAAACGTGTCGGACTGTGTGTGGGCAGCTTAAGTTTGTTGACTTGTTCTTCTTTCATTTTAGCTGTCTCGTCGAAGGACATGACGGGGAGGTGTCAGTTGTAGTTCTGAATTGGTTCTAAACGCGTATGGACAGCTAGGGAGTTCCGAACGGTTCTCATCCCCTCCCCAGCTAGTTCTGTCTCGGACTTGTTCGATCCCGAACTGGTTCTGGACTGACTATCCAAACAAACCTAACAGTAGGCTGGGGAAATCCTACATAAGGCTCGTTTTTGTAGGCTGGGAGGATCCTTCGTCACGGGCCAGTTCGTACGAAGCTATTAGCCTGCCAACGAGCGGCCATCAGTTCGCAGAAAACTCCAATGCCCAGTTGATATAAAACTCTCTAATAACCCCCTCATATTGTTTCCAGGATGCTAAAAATCACATGGTGGACGCCTTCAAAAAAGCTGGTTTGGGCGTCTGGATGAAGAAACCCGTCGAACAAGACCATTTCCACCTCGCCAACGTCGTCTGACGTCGTCGTTAATTTTTTTTAGAATTACAAAATTACACGAATAAGAAAAAAAGAACATCAATACGAAACAATGAATACTTCAATATAAAAAAAAGAAAAAGTCACCACCCCACATTTTATTGAAAAATGTCATCAATACTCATCCAAATTTCACAGTGTGGATAAGTAAGTCTTAATCCCCCCCTCTCCCCTCACCTGTAGACTTAAGGTTTACAAAACAAATATTTATAAAAAAGAAACGTTTTGCGGTGTCTTGTAAAGCGATTTTTCGCTGCCCGACGAATCGTTCGTAGTCCAAAAATTTCATATCCTGAATCGAAAATCGATTGTTTAAGTGTGAATACTAATTTACCTTTTGTTTTTCGATGTTTTTTTTTAAATATAGAAATGAAACATATTCATCAGGGAACCTCCCTAATTTCTTCCTAATATTTCCTATTATAGTGAACCCACAAATTATTTTTATAGGGGCCTTTGATACAGTTTGTTGTATTTATTTTTTTATTCGTCTCCACATTCCCCAACGTTCGAATGACAAAAAAACAATCCCATTCTTTTCGTCCCAACTGGTAGTTTTTTGCTAAAATCCTCGACGCCATTTTATTCACTCAAATCTTGTTTATTTTGCAAGTATTGCTGAAATAAGGCCCATCCTCAGAAACTATTCAATAGCTAAGGTTTTTTTAAAGTAATAATAGCAATAATGATCCGTTCATGTTGATAATCGCTGCGTAGTTGAATTTGTAGAATAGACACTTTTTGAACCGCTCTCTTAGTTTACGGTACAGGGAAAATCTCATCTGAAATGTTAGCTTATAGAAGCATCGTCTGGTTTAGTTTTGAAAATACTTAGAGCCCTTTGAATTTCGAAATATACGTGTAAATTGTGTTTGAAGACCAAGCAGCAACACTCGTCCTGTACTCGTCAGATCAAATGGCGACGAGAGAAACTTCCTGCCTTGAAGTTCCTTGCGTCACCGCTAGATCGGGCGAGCGCATACGAGTTCAAAACGACAGCGCTGGAGCTCGTCGCCGCGAGGTCTTCAACTCGTTTGCGTGCGAATGGTGCAAATTTTTAGTTTTTTTTTTCCTATTTACTGATCGTTGATCAATATTCGTTTAGAAAACGACAGTGGAAAATTTTTTTACGGTGTATTAGGTGCATTCAAGACGCACCGGCATAAGTAGTTTATTGGCATAATTATCAATTACGATTAGGTATTTGTAATATATTTCGTTCGATGGGAATCGTCGACTCCGCGAAGAGAATTCCGCGACCGCAAATAAAAAATTTAAAATGGAACGCCATTTTGTTTTTGATTTTCACAACCCCGTTGATTTATAATCGGTGCCTAAATATTTTTTAAACCTCTTGGACGGTTGAAAATTCTCTTCGGAACCCTCGATCTCCCGACATTTCTAGACTAATTAAAAAAACCACTACCAGTCAGTATTCGACTTGTGCTTTCTTTAAATAATCTTTGTAGTAAAAATTATGAAAAACTAAAATTGTAAAAAAATATACTTTAAGAGTTGTTTTTGCCAACTTGTTGTGTTTCACGTTGTTGAACTCGTGTCAGCTTGTCTCGAGCACAATCCTACAATAAGTTTTGTAATTATTTGCTCATAAAATTAATTTATATATCGTACAAAGATCAGAGTTACAAAATATATATATGGAAGATTGTTCAGTTGTTGTAAATTGCGGTTGTTTGCGTTTCGAACGTGTTGTTCCACGGTTTGTATTTTTCAAATTTCGATTGTGAATTTGAAGTTTTGAAAACTGCGAATTTTCCATCCAGAAAGATAAATCGAAAGTTTGGTCGAACGCTGTATCTTCAACTTTCAAAAGTTGATCTGTTTTTTTTTGGGAATTTCATATTTACTTGAATGAGTTTTGTTTATTACTGCCTTGTTTGTTGTTTTTCTTCTCAATAACCACATAGTTATTACCAAACTAGTAACTAGACTTGTATTGTAATCATTCCA
The DNA here is from genome assembly GCA_009739505.2 of Apolygus lucorum. Classification (NCBI taxonomy): domain Eukaryota; kingdom Metazoa; phylum Arthropoda; class Insecta; order Hemiptera; family Miridae; genus Apolygus; species Apolygus lucorum. The sequence continues at coordinate 35,917,453 of CM019172.2, forward strand.
TAGAGGTTTCTTAAAAAAAAGTAGTGAAATAATTTTTTTTAAAACAAAATCTCGTAGTAGGTACTTAGGCAGTAGGGTTAGTTTTTGAAGGAAAAAATCCCAACTGGAGGAATCTAGTCGTAAATTTAAATTTGTTCAACTTAGCTACTGTTCACGGATAGTCGATAGCACCTATAAAAAATTACATGCCATCTTCGGGTTGGTCTGCTGAATTGAGGTAGGAGTTAGTTGATTTTCAGGCCTTTTTGCGCGCTTGTATCAATCAATTTGTTTTTGGCCAACTTTGAGTTTGAAGTTTTAGTTTTGGGATGAGCCGAAGTGTGGAGTTTTGCCGTGACAATGGCTTTTCCTCATGGGAGCTGATTGGTCGATGAGTTGCTTTCGTTCGTCAGTTCTGGGATTGCAAGTTGCTTGTTGTTTCATAGATTCAATAACCTTGTCCTCTTACAGTCTTTGGAGGAACACCACAGTGCGTAAGTAGCATCTGTAGAAGAGTCAGAAGTCTCAAATAATATGCTACCAACTGTCTTTACCCTTGCAGGCTGTGAATAGATGCGCTTTCAGATGATTCCAAGATCGAAGTGTGATGTTTTGCTGCGGCAAAGGCCTTTCCTCAGGAGATCTGATTGGTCGATGATTTGCTTTCGTTCGTCAGTTCTGGGATTGTTAATCGGGATTGCAAGTTGCAGGTAACATTTCATGGATTCAATAACCTTGTCCTCTTACAGTCTTTGGAGGAACACCACGGTGCGTTAGCAGCATCTGTAGAAGAGTCAGAAGTCACAAATAATTTGCCACCAACTTTCTTTACCCTTGCAGGCTGTGAATAGATGCGCTTTCAGATGATTCTAGGATCGAAGTGTGGAGTTTAGCTGCGGCTAAGGCCTTTCCTCAGGGGAGCTGATTGGTCGATGAGATGATCTCGTTTGTCAGTTCTGAGATTGTTAATCAGGATTGCAAGTTGCAGGTGACATTTCATAGATTCAATATCCTTGTCCTCTTACAGTCTTTGGAGGAACACCACGGTGCGTAAGCAGCATCTGTAGAAGAGTCAGAAGTCTCAAATAATTTGCCACCACCTGTCTTTACCCTTGCAGGCTGTGGAACGCTTTTAGATGATTCGAAGATTGAAGTGTGGAGTTTTGCTGCGGCAAAGGCCTTTCCTCAGGGGAGCTGATTGGTTGATGAGTTGCTTTCGTTCGTCAGTTCTGGGATTGTTAATCAGGATTGCAAGTTGCAGGTAACATTTCATAGATTCAATAACCTTGTCCTCTTACAGTCTTTGGGGGAACACCACGGTGCGTAAGCAGCATCTGTAGAAGTGTCAGAAGTCACAAATAATTTGCCACCAACTGTCTTTACCCTTGCAGGCTGTGGAACACTTTCAGATTCAAAGATCGAAGTGTGGTCTTTTGCTTCGGCAAAGGCCTTTCCTCAGGGGAGCTGTTTGGTCGATGAGTTGTTTTCATTCGTGAGTTCTGGGATTGCAAGTTGCAGGTGACATTTCATAGATTCAATAACCTTGTCCTCTTACAGTCTTTGGAGGAACACCACGGTGCGTAAGCAGCATCTGTAGAAGAGTCAGAAGTCACAAATAATTTGCCACCAACTGTCTTTACCCTTGCAGGCTGTGGAACGCTTTCAGATGATTCGAAGATCGAAGTGTGGAGTTTTGTTGCGGCAAAGGCCTTTCCTCAGAGGATCTGATTTTCGATGAATTGCTTTCGTTCGTCTCTTCCAGGATTGTTAAATCAGGATTGCAAGTTGTAGGTAACTTTTCGCAGGTTTGACAACTGTCTTCTAAGGAACACCAAGAAGCGTTCGCAGGGCCTGTAGAAGAGTCACAAGTTCCTAGCAAGCTGTGGATAGTTGCAGACGGTAACATGTAGAAGCCAAAGTGTGGGGTTTTGCAGTGGCAATGACTTTTCCTCGGGGAGCCAGTTTGCTGATATGATGCTTTCGTTCGTCTCTTCTGGAATAGTTTATCAGGATTGCAAGGTGTAGGCTTTTTACAGATTCGACAACTGTCCTCTTAATGGAACACCACAGTGCGTAAGCAGGACCTGTTTACGAGTCAGAAGTCTCAAATAATTTGCCACCAAATGTCTTTACCCTTGCATGCTGTGGATAGGTGAAAATGGGAACGCTCTGATATGATTCCAAGATCGAAGAGTGAAGTTTTGTCTTTAGATGTTCGCTTCCATCTCTTTTGGTGTTTGTGATTGCAAGTCGTACGTACGTTTTGGAAAATCCGAAACTGTCTTTGAAGACGCACCAAGGTACGCTGGCAGGGCCTGTAGAATGACAGTTTCAAGTAATTTGCCACAACAGGCTGTGGATAGATGCTGAAGGGAATATTTGGGATTCCAGGATCGATGCTCAACTACGCCCCATCTTCACCAATCTTTTGTACTGTTGAAGGATGCTAATTTCTTGACTAATTATTCTTCCTTGATGTCCACAAGTACAACTTCCATCCAGCACAAGATCGTTGTACGACTCCGCATCTTTTGGACAGTTGAAGGGTGCAAAGTTTCCAATAGCTTAGCTGTAGAGGTCTTTACTCTGTGCTAGAAGTAGCGCTAAAATAGGATTCTACTTCTGTCCTGGTGCTAGTGCATGGAGAAACGTAAGCAGGGAACGCAGTATACTAAGAATACGATTTCTTTCACGTTGATTGTTGTCCCCCGCAAGGTTATTGGACTCCATCGTCTCCACCTGTTGTGGTTTGGACCAAATTGATAGTTGCAGTCAAACGATTTTGTGTTCTTTGACGTTGTAGACTGCTATGAGTTGAAAGTTTCCTGGAGAAATGTCCAGTTGTGCAGCAGTGTTTGCACACGGTTCCGAACTTACGTATGAACATACATCAACAACCCGGCAAGAAGGAACGATTTAATACCAAGAACGACTCAGAAGCAGTATCATCTTTTAGGCAGTTGAAAGAATCAAAAATGTGAAAGAAAACTAGGTATGATCAGTTAGTGTTACATCATCTCTTCTTCAAGGCCCTTGTGCACTGCTGGGTATAACTATACTCAGCAACTTCCACTGGTGGAATTTTACGTCTGCTAAGTTCACTACCAGTCGTCAGTTACGAATCTGTTTCAAATAGCAAGTAGATTTTTTGAGTTGACTTGTGATAACTTTGCATTAACAGTTTTTCGTAATTGCGAATTTCCATTCACTCCGTGCCATGATGTTTCAGTAATTGAGCAATGGATGAACAACTTATGATACTGGAAGTTTCTACTCGATCTTCTATCATGTGTCGCCTGACTGGTAAGCGTTTGTACTGTATTCGATCCATCAACGATTCCACTAAGTTTTCCCACTTAGCGTTACTTCCATCGAGGGAATATCTCAGCTCCTTCCTTCTCTCGTAGTTACACAAACAGTGATACAGAGCCTTCAAGGAGTTTATTGCAACCAATCCAAATGATGTTCTGCCATAGCAAAACCGCCATTCCTTGGCTCCCCCTAGATTGCAATTCTTGATAACTATTTGGCATATAATTGTTAGTTTTGCCTCATTAATTCTGGATTGTTTAAAAGGTGGTTGATTTCAAACTAAAATTGTTGTTTCCTTCACGAAGAATCAACCAATTGTCGGATTCAGTGCATCAAAAAAGTGCGCCTTTCAACTTATTGATCAATTTTACTGCAGACCTTTGAATTTATTAGCTAGCAAATATTCAAAATTCACACAAAAATTCATTAGGTAACTTCCTTTTACTTGACTAGTGGTTTTTTAATTTGAAATATTAGCTCTATAGCGTCTATTAGCTTATTACGCTATTGTTCTAGCATGCAATGCTATTACTGAAAATATTAATATTTTTCTTCCCTGTTCTCTTATTTTTTTCCTATCTGTCTCTTAGAGGGAATTTGTTCAGTTTTTGGTCAAATTTGTAATCAAATTGTGTTGTTCGAAACCTGTTGCTACCTCCGTCTCGTTTCAATTGGCTTTATTTGGTATAGTAAAGACTGATTGTAAATACATTATACCTTTGGTTGAACTGTAGTCTGGCGTTTCATTTGTCACCCTGAAAGTACACCGTTGTGGTATTGGTGGTTTTTGCTTGACGTCACATATTACTGATATGCTTCAAATAATCGAATATATCACAATACACGCCTCCTGAATTTCCATTCATTTCAGTCATTGGTTACTTCTCTCATACGAATTAAGTCACTCGCGACGAAATTGTAGAAAGGAACATCTAGGGAAAGAAAGTGGTGGAACAGTCCGAGCGCTAACTAGCGATGGTTAGATGAACCTTCCCTTCTTTTTCGGCAAGATGGATGCACTGGTTATCGACCAGTGGTAATGTCTGTAGATCCCTGCCTAATCTATAGGAAACCAGAAATTTACCCTCAATGAAAAAGGGAATCAAATCTGTTTGATGCATCAATAATAAAGGCATTCAGTTTGAAATGAAAATCTGTACTCGTAGGTAAACAACATTAATTTTTAAAGCATTCTATTTACGAAAGAATTAGAAACACAATACCTACATCACATAAACCAACTGATAAGAGAGATAACCCAGGTTTTTGAGCTCCGGAAGGTTCATCTTATCATTGCTAGGCAGCGCTCATGCTGTTCCACCACTTTCTTCCTCTAGATACTCCTATTGTAGAAAACCATTTCAATAAAAAAAAAACAGTTTGGAAGAACGTTATCTATTTCCACGGAAATAATGAGTTACAAGTTGAATAGATTTCAACAGTTAGGATCATCATCAGTAATAAACAATAACTGAAGTTACATCACTGAGAGCTTAGCATATATATAGTCACAGGGAATATATAGTGGAAGGGAGCTTGAATCCCATTGGTCGAGAAAGTGAAAGTCATACCCAATCAGATTGAAGCAGATATAAGTGAAAGGAGAATCCTATTGGCTCAGCCAAGGAGGCTGTAGGACTAAGCATGATAAGAGATGGTGGCCAATGGTCGCTCATCAGCGCTTATAATTAACTGCCTTATCGCCGATTTCTCTCCTGTGTTAGGATTTGTCCAGCTCTAGAAAATGGCCTCGCAGGGAACTGATGTGGCCACTGATGATACGTTCGTAAGTCCCACTGAGCTGAGAGTCAATACTCTTGCTTCTACTAGGACTTCGGCGATTTTTTCAAACTGCACTCAGCAGGGGTTTGAGGTAAAGCACAAGTTTGTAGGGCATATCACTTGAACCAGATGCAATGGCGACTTCTTCCATTATTTATGGTTTAACTAGAGGTGATGTCGTCATGGCCATCTGCCGTAGCGACAGGTGAGTTGGTACAGTTGTTCTGGACTATGGAACAGAGTAACAACTTGTAACAGTTCTGTGCAGTGACAAAAACTTAGCCCTTACCGGTAAAGTTCCATGTACTGAAAAGATATCGTATTATGGTATGACTCTGGACTGGGAAGGAATCTTCTGGACCAATTAGGATGAAAGTTGTCTCCAGTTCAGTTGCATGTACTGGGAAGCACCCTTACAAATTCCACGGACTGAGAAGATATCATCTCATCATAGAACAGCTCTGGACCAGGAAGGGATCTACTGGACTGGTTAGTCGTCTTTCCTTAAAATGTTAAGTCATTATTACTAGCTGAACAAAAAAAAAAAAAAAAAAAAAAAAAAAAAAAAATCAGCTATGTGAAAAGACTGAAGCATGCACGAACATGCAGAGGCACATGTTGGCTGGGGTGGGAGCTGCTGAGTGGGTGGGCTCTCTCCGAGTGGGGGTAGTTGTTCTGATCACCGAGTTGCACTGGCAACGTATAATATACCTACGTTATGTATGGTTGGCGTTTTATGTATTAGATGGTTGGTTTCCGTTTTAACGCTTGTTTGAATTCTTACCCTTTGTATTGCAATTTGAGATCATGAGTGTGGAATTTGACCACATTTGGTAAGCACTACTGGTAATAGAACTGTACTGGTAATTTGGAACAGTTACATCATTGTCACAGTAACCGTTGGAACCGTTTCATTGAAATACCTGGGCCAACACACCCCTTGGTTGAATCAATGGGCAAATCAAACATCGACCGTACTTAGCAATATGATAATAGAGAGTTACAGCGGGCCAAGATACGTACAAAAACAAGAGACTCACGTCGAAAACGCGAGCCTCGTGCATGATGTTAGGCTCATGGAAGACAGTTGACTCAGCCCTCTCGCGTTTTCGGCAGAGAGTCACATTTTCGACGTGAGATAACCTACTAGGTCAACTCCTTGTTTTTTGTGGCTGAGGTAATGGCTGCCGTCAATCAGCTGATCATTCTGTTTCTTTCATTTTGAAGAGTTTCGGTGAATCTTTTGCAAGTTCTTTATCTTTGGGGTCGCGGTAAAGTGAATTGAAGATTGAAGAATTGATCCCTTATAACATTTCTCTTGAAGTTTCATTTCCTTATATTTTCCTTCCTGTTTTCCTTTATCGGTTCACGAAAACAAAAACCGCGGATTCAGTTGACGTTACCTATGGAATGTTGAAAAATCTAAAGCAACGTCAATCACAGGATGGACATGAGACTCACGTTGGAAAGTTAGCATCCTCTCGATGCTCTCCCTAGCAGCTTCTCACCTCTAAACAGTTCCAAATGTTGCTGTAACTCTCTAATACTAGCTGAAAAGCAGGCAAAAACAAATCGTAGATAATTATGTGAAAAGAAAATCTTAATACCGTGACATAAAATGTCAGCAACAAAATTATATATTTATTACAAAATAATTTTTTAAATTAGAAAAAAAAATTGATGTCCACGGCCTGGAATTGAACCCGGGTTTCCCAGACGAACGACGACGTGCGCGTACAGTTGGGATTTTATGTATTCAAGGATTGTAGTAAGAAATAAACAGAAAATTGGAGCGAAAACATCGTAGCAAGACAATCGGTTGTTAAACATCGATAATAGGTGAAGAAATGTCGATTTTTAACAAAATTTTGATTTCTTAGTTATTGATTTCCATCGAAAGGAAGGCAGGTTTGATCTGTTGGTGAGGTCATCACTCGGATAGGCACCACCATTCCAATATTTAAACGTTTATTTCGAAGAAACAATAGGTAACAACATTAAAAACACAAAACAAATCTCAACTAAATGCAAAGATAATTTTTGACAAATTACTGTGCCTGCAGTAACCACGAAATACCATCTGGCACCGGGAATGACTTAGATGAATTATAACGACTAAAGCTTATTTTTATCAGCGAGATTTTAAGCAAACTGATGAGCAACTAATGAATGACATTACAAATACAAGTCGCTGCTCAACAACAAAAATAATGTTTGACTTATCAATATAATTCTGGCAGTATATTACTTCCAACGTAATAAAAATAAAAATTAATTTTTAACGTCGATCACAAAATGTAAATTCACGTAGGATTACTACAAAAATATTCAAATGTGTTCAAAGTAGGTACTTAACTAAAATCTTATCTAGCTAGGTAGACAACCGACTATTCTGACGTTCAAAACAAGTTTCTGGTTAGTGTGGTTTTATCTCGGGACTGAGAAATCTATGGTTAGACGCTACTGTTTCAAGCTCAGCACCAATAACCTGGGATTCTGAAGCTCAGTGTGCGGCCACCAGTCGGGACGATCGGTGGGTGAAGTCGGGAAATGTCAAAACTGGCCAAATTGAGTTCTACGTTGATTCAAAAAGGACTAGAAAAGTTCAAAATCTCAGAAATTTATGTGGAAACTATTTTCTTAGCTTCAAAATGTGGGTATCGCTTCTCTTTTATTTTTCAATTTTGAATCGAATGAGACCAAACATGTAACGATTGGTGTCAAAAGACACCGAATGATTCGGTTTTTCGAGTTTCTCAATAATTTTTTGGCTAATATTGATGCAGTTTGCGGCAATTGTTTTGTTTTTTCGATTTGGTTTATTATTTCTAATAATAAGGCCTATGTGATCGTATCGCAAAAAATTTTTATAACCCCCCCTCAAACTTTGTCACTTTACGTTTCAAGGTGGCGTAGAATCCAAATTTGCAATGTCCGTCCGCCGTCCGCCGTCCCCCGTCCCCCGTCCGCGTCCCCCGTCCGCCGTCCGCCGTCCCCCGTCCGCCGTCCGCGGCACTTTTCTTAGCAACACTGGACCGATTTGGTTCAAATTGGTATATGGGCTCCATTTGGGGTATAGTTGTGCCGCGAAGTTTTTGGTTGATGTAGGTCACTTCTAAGGGGTGAAAATTAAGGGTTGAAATTTTCAAGAGTGCCCTAGCTCGAAAACTCTCGAAATAAAGGTATCGTTTTTTCACCAATTTTAAATAGTATTGATTTTTAAAAATTTTTGAGACCACCCGGAGCTCTGTAGGACAAACCGTTCGGTCCCTACGAGTACTTGAAGGTTTTCCTTCGATAAAACAGAATCATGAGTGTGAATCGCAAAAGAGGTCTAATCTCCATTCAAATTTTATCGGACTAAAATGCGATCGCTGTTCATTTCTTCGATTTGTATACAGTTTTGCCATCTGCGTAACCAGTAACCAAATTTCCATATGTAGCTTTCTATTTTTCCAATCGAGTGTGAAGCGTTTAGTTATTTCTAATAAACTTGATTGTGAAGGTGTGAAGCCAGTATGGTGTGGTAGGTAGTACCTAGCTGGTAGGTAAAAAAAAGTTGGTAGGTAGGTAAAAAAATGTTGGTGGGTAAAAAACGCTGCAAATCATTGCTCAAAAGCTTCTTCATTCTTCAGATCACTGATCAGCTGAGTGAGCTCCGAAGCCATTTTCAATCCTATTGAATGAAAGTGCTCTTCCAGGCGTCTCCAGCATTCGAGGAGATCTTCTTCTCTCCTCAGATCACTGATCAGCTGAGTGAGCTCCAAGGCCATTTTCAATCCTATTCAAATCAGAAGGGTGATCTATACAGAAAATAATAAACCTTTGAGCAATGATTTGCAGCGTTTTTCAATTATGATGAATTTCTTTTACTTTTCTGGGTGCGTAGGGACGCTATTTTTGCTGTTTCAGTTATAAGTGTAATTTATGAGATGTTGAACTCCCTTTACTTCCCTTAAGGTATACTCCATCGACAGAAGGGATGAAGGAGACAGGTCCCCGCATAGCCAAGGAAGAAAGATATTGCACGATGGCAAGCTGGCAAGAGATATGGACAAGAGAATACAGAGGACGGTGGACTGCACGGCTAGTCCAAACATTCAGAAATGGACGGACAGGAAGCATGGAGAATTGAACTTTTTCCTCACACAATTCTTCACAGGACATGGACTGTTTTATGCCAATCTACATAAAATGGGAAAGGTAACTGTCCCAATATGTCTGCATTGCCAGAAGAGAGAAGATGATGATGCGCTACACACCTTTTTCAAATGCACCAAATGGGCGGCTGAAAGAAGCCAGCTGCTAGCACAGCTGGGGTTAATTTCAACACCAGAAGCTGTCGTCAGCAAGATGCTGGAAGGTGAGAGGAGCTGTAATCTTGTGGCAGTGTACGCAGAGAGTATCCTGACAAGGAAGACATTGTTAGAACGAGAGAGAGAGAGAGAGAGAAGGGAACACCTGGTCCGTCCCGCCATCCAGAACTGATGAAGTGCCGCAGGACTCAGCCTGAAGTAATGTGCTAAACAGTTCCAGGCTGAGCATCCAACGTGGGAGAAAGGGAGGTGTTTTTTTAGTGGGTTTGAATCCCACATAACCTTGAAGTCGCGGACCCTTCAAGGTATTTCAGAAAAAAAAGGTATACTCCTTGGAGTGGGTAGACTGCTTCAAATCAGCCTGTCCAATGACACACGGGGGCTGCATCCTACCTCGTGATGCAGTCGCCTAGCTGGCACCTGCCGTGTCATCTAGCTTGCTGGGATGTAGAGAGAGAGAGATTACCACCGAGCGACAAGATAAGAAGTAAGATGCCTGACATCGTTGCCGTCAAGCCTGACAGGTCTTGCTCCTGGATGTCCTGATTGTCAAAGGCAGCTTGGACATGGAGCAGACCTGGGGGCTAAGATAAGAAAGTATGATAGAGATGATTTACGGCGAGCAGTGTCGGAGCTAAAAGGAGTGGCACCCAACAACATCAGGGTGATGGCTGCGACTTTGTCATGGCACGGAGCATGGGCATGTAAGTAGGTGTACTCCGTGGTGTCACCATGGAAGAAGATAGGAGGAAAGCTCACTTCAATGGGCCAATGCGTGCGCTTTTTTTTTGTTTATCGTGACAGTAGTGTTCTCTTAGGTGGCAAAGGGTTAAGAAGTACTATTCACGGTCACTAGAGGTCCGTAACGCTTCCCCTCCCCCCATGCCCTGATAACAGTTACTCCAAGGTTTTGGCGTACTTTTCAGATGTGTTACTCGTTGCTAATATGTATTGTATGTTTTCTCGTCCCTTTCTGTTTGAGCAGTGTTTTGTCTCCAAGTTTAAATGTTCTCGTCTTTCGGTTCATCTACAGTGGTTCGTCTCCTAGTTTGCTTTTCACTTATTCAAAAAAAAAAAAAACATGAAGTAGATGAGTGTGTAAGTCGATTTTCCGATAACTTGAGACATCAGTAGGTACGGCCTCGGCAGAAATGCCGTGATAAGAGTGATGCAGATGATATATGATGATCTTGTTAGTGTGGACTACAGTCCCTGGATATAATTTGTTGTAGGAATTTAGTTAGGTGTTGTATATTGAAAAAGGTGGTTGTGTTTTTTGATATTGAAAAGAATTACACTTGTCATAAGAGAGAGTTTTTGGTGCCATAATCTGACAGGCCCCATTAGGAGGAGACTAGCGCAAGCAACAGAGGATGCTACCCAGTTGAAGGAGGAAGCCCGTTAACTTTTGACAAGGGGGGGAAGGAGGCACTCGTGATGGTGGGCCTCTAGGAACGGGTGACTGTCTGGGGGCACCCTTTCATCGTTGCCCGCTGTTGTCGGGAGGCAAATTCATCATCCACCCGCGAACTCTGCTTTGTGAAGAGGTCGCACGGGCCCTGTTAGTGGTTGCCAAAAACTCTCTATTGATGAAGTGCAATTTTAACAACCCGCGGGAATGAGGCAGGAGGGACGAAGCTGCGCTCTAGCAACTGAGTGGTATAATATCGGAGGGACTATGTTTTTCTTCGCCACCTATAGGTTGTCGCTGAAAGCGGGAGGCGATTTTTCGTCACGTTTTTTAACGTTGACTGAGCTTACCTCCTGTCTTCTTCCATGGTATCACCAGACGCGTACATATCTGAACTGGTGGTCTTTTTATAGAGGAGGCACTTTCCTTCATCCCTCTCTCCCACCCCCACTTCCTTCATCATCTCTAGGGGCCGGTCCTGGGCGTCCTCCCCATTAATATTCGATTTGTTTATTTATTTCTATTTATGGCCATGCCCCTCCGACTTTGAAGGAAGTTAATTAAAAAAAAAAAAAAAAAAAAAATTGCAGGGGGGTCCCTATTTAGTCGGCTCCTACGACTAATCTATAGGGGACAATTTTCTAAAGCCATACATGATGGAATTGATAATTTAAATTCAAAACATTGAACGTCAATCAGCTGACGCTCATAGAAAATTTAAAATATAAAGAATGCCGCAAACTGCATAAGAATCGGCCGAAAATTTACTAAGAAAGATGCGAAATACTGTCAGTACCAAAATGGTGAGCACTGCGTGGGTACTATGGGAAATTAATCATCAGATAACTAGTTTTGAAGTTGCTCCATGGCATCAACATGGAGAGTGATGATTCGTGCCTGGAGGTGGGCTATGATTGTAGCTTGAAACGTCTCAAGAGAACTGTTTTCACTCACCTTATTTGAATAATTGAAGATACCTAAAAACCTACAGCCAGCCAATTGCAATCAGTATTGCAGGTATGAATAATTTGTTTTGCTACTTGAAACTAGCTTTTCTATTCAAATAGGATTCCAAAATCAGAAACGTACAGAAAACCTAATGACTCAGTTGGGTGAGAATCTATCTGGCTAATGCATTACAATCATATCTTGTTTAGGCTGTCTGGCTCTTTCCTCTGCTGTTTTAATCGAGGGTTGGAAGACATTTTTTCAAAAAGTTCCTCGATCTCGTCGAGAGACTTCCCCTTAGTTTCTGGTAGGAAAAAGTGAACGAAGGCGCAGCTGAGAGCAGCAGAGGCAGGCGTAGAGCCAGAAAGTGCCGTCAGAACCTATGATATCGACGAGGTCAGGGAAGGTTTTGATGACGACGAACATGGACGCGAGATTCAGGGCTCCAGCGACTGAGCTCAGCAGACTGCGTTGGGCGATGGGGAGGAGTTCACCCATGAGGATGAAGGGAATGTTGCAGTATCCTAGAGAGTATCCAACGATGAACACGAGCTGGCTGAAGAGTGGCAGAAGACCGAGACCTCCTGCTTTACCTTCAACATAAAAACCACAAAATTTGAGCAAAATCATAATTGTACCTAAACTTGGTTCTAAGTAGGAACATGATTTGCAGTTGTACAGCTTTTGTAGAATTTGATCTTGTTGAGTAGCCGATGCACAGAAAAGTGCATAGCTGGGGGAATCCACGGTTCCATCATAATCGTATGTACAACCCAGGGGTTCAGCAACAGTCAACTCTAATAACTTGGCCACTCTATTGCTCTAGTACTCCGGAACCCAAGTTCAAAAGCATCAGAGATAGCAAGCAAAACCAGGAAATTCGTTAGGAAAACTCAGTGTACAGTCGAGGAATGGTTTGCTCTCCCCGTTGGTAGTCTGTCCTGCACCTGATGGTAGGTTTTCGTTATCTGCTTTTAGTCCATTTTGTATGATGCTCATGGGCATTCAATAGCATTGTGCACCTCTAATGTTGAGTGAGGCTGACTAGAGCTAAAGTTTCAATATAGGATATAAATATGATATTTCGTGTCAGTCTTTAAATACAGATGTATCTTTATGTTGGATATTCTCACATCTCAAGATAGATCTTCATACTGAACTGCACCTACCTTTGTCAAGAAGGTAGAAATAAGCTCCCAATGCCGCCATAGAGACTGCCATCGTGACACCTGATATGAGCGAAGAGCCTTTCTGCCTTGAGCGTCGACAAGCAGCACAGACGCGATGGTGGCGACAACTTGAACCGCTCCACACGATGATCGTCGACTCGTTACTCACCCAAAGTAGAACCGCTGGCTTTGAAGATACTCACAGTGTAGAAGACGATGGAGTCAATTCCCACTGACCTGCTGGAACACGAGGATTCCCACTGCCAGACCAAACGGAACCAGCACTGGCTTCTCAGCATCGAGTCGAGTGAGTAAGGACCACTGGCAATGAGCCTTGTTTACTTCTGATTTGTTGTGTCTCCTGGAAGGCTCGAAGAAACAATGGGTGTATTAAGAGGTTGATTTTGCTCAGTGTATTTTCTACAGGGACTGTGTAGGTCAATAATTTAGTCAGGAATTCATCATATCTGCCTCTAGCTTGGGAACTTACCTTCATTGGGATGGCAGAGCCGTGACAACTTCTTTAGGTGGTTCGATGGTGCTAAGTTCTAACGTTGCTATGTTGGACTCTCTCTGGAGCCACTCGAGAGCCGCTTTCGCCTCCGTCGTCCTCCTTTGGTCTGGAGCCACGTTGGCGACTCTGGAAGGAACTGGAGCGAACGACTAAGCTGGCCGGGAAGGCTGCTGACGCGATGGACAGGGCGTACCAGGACAGGAACGTCCCCAGGATGTAGGAGACGAGGATGCCAATTGCCATGGCCAAAGCAGGCAGGGAACCCATCATACCACGCATCCTGGGATGGGAACACTCGCTCACCTGCAACAAATGTGTGAGTAAATAAATGTACCAGCCTTCCAAGCGAAACATCTGCATCGAATTGAAATTCCATGGTGTAAATTCAGGAGAATTCATTTTGCCATGGAGCAGCCTCACCCAAAACTTTGGAAAAGTAGGGTTCACGAGGAACAGAGGTAGAGATGAAAAGAATTATATCGATATTTCTGAAAGAACGTGGGAACTTGTGGATTAATTTTACAATAATATGTCGTTCGAAATTGGCTAAAATGTAGGTATTAGAAACCCTAATGTAACTATGATTCTAGAATACTAACCTCGAGTGCAGGACTCAATCGGTCAAAATCGGCGACACAGTCAGCGACGTTCTTGCATGCGATTTCGTTATTCCTCAAGGAACTTGTCTCCGTCAGTGTTTCATCCTGTAGTTCATTAGATTGTTCAAAGTCGAGATAGATGGGGAAATTGGTACCCTTTGCTGACGACACGTGCTTCATAATTTAGGCAGAAACCTGGAATGCGGTGTGGGGAAAGTAGCCTCTTGATTTTGCTGCTGTGGATCTGGGTTTAGGTTGAACTTTGAAAAACCCCACTTTGCGGCCTTTGGAATGAAAAGTGCCACTATCCCTAGCCTGGAGAACATTAAAGGCTCGAAATCGGATGCTCAGAGGAGAATCAGGTGTAATTTTCCATCTATTCGCAGAGCATGCGTTACCTGAGGGTTGACATCGACAGAGGCTTCGATGGGATCTAGACGTGAATGGAATGCTGACACGTTTGAGGAGAATTATT